>JAOWBP010031750.1:0-21885 GCA_028571105.1 Tragopan temminckii | reverse complement strand
CACAGCTTCCTGTGAGCCGAACTGACAGATTAGACATTCTTCATTTCTTAAAAGAAATTTCCAAGTACTTCCTGTAATAGACAACAAATGAACGCAAACAATATTATGGAGTACAATCAACATCATCCAGTCACAACAAATGTTTACGCTCGAGCAACATGTCCTGGCAAGAATAAGGTTCTTACAAATTACTTTTCTAGAACTAATTAAATCTTCAATTATTTTTGAGATGAAGTTTTAGTTATTTCAAGTACTTTTTTAACTCCAGACCTGCTTAAAAAAGGACCGATGTGTACTGATGAATTCTGCTGTAAGCATTTTAGTAGTGATAAGTAATTGCTGTACATACAGAGCTGCTGCTGAAGGGACAGATAAAACGAACGTGTTTATGAATTATTATGTCTCCCTTCAATAACGAACTGAAAAATGATGTGTTGCAGTCCTGTGACTTCTGAGAAAGTGCATGCACAGAAAAACCATGCCTATTTTAGCTGTCAAAGTGACACTTCTAGCAACTCTTCCATCCACACCCCTAGACTGATCATTTGTATCATGGATACTCTGATGATCTTGTTCACATTATATTGGAGTTACTTCAAAGCCACTGGATATATCTCTTATTTATTTCCATTTGACACCTAATGGGTGGGTCACTTTGTGGTTCATTTGTTCCAAGGACCCACAAACCTGCTGCAGAAGAAATTTTGTAAAATGTCTGTAGGCTCTTCTATAATGTTCAGGTATGAATACCATGTACATACTTCCAAAAGAGACCTTGGCAGTTCATTAGAAGGAACTTGCAGAGCACTGAATTTTAATTGCTCTGGGGATACTGAGAATAGTGTTCATTGACTAACTTTATGTAATTTTATTAAGAGTTGTTAATCTAATATCTAATCAAGTGGTATTATTTTTCTTTTTGTACAACATCTCTGTGATTTCATTAGTGATATTTTAAATGCCCTAATTATTTTCATTCACCAAAAGGCCAAACTCTTAAATTCAGAGTAAGCCATAAAGCAAGTGAAGGTGAGATACAGAACTGCTGAAAGGACTGACTACTGATAGCAGAGTTGTGGTCACACTGTGTGAGAAGTAGGATCAGATAGCTTTGGGAAGTATGGAGCTTTTTGTCTGTTGCAAGCCTTTCCTCATAAAAATTGCCTTGTCGAAGAAGATAAAATAATGAGATACAGAGTAGTGTGAAGAAGAGGAGCTTAAGGTAGAAGAGACACGAAGTCATTTCAGGGTGGGTGGACAGTCTCCTGAGAGTGAGATTGCAAGGAAGAGAGATGCACAAGTGCTTTAAAAGAACAACATCCCAGCAAAATTACTTTATATCCTGCAGAACCTCCACATTACAGTTTGTGGTCTTGAGAAAAACGAATTTCAATATTAGTGTCAGTGGATCGGGATTTATCACCTTGCCACTGATGTGTGTCTGTAGGACTGGAGCTTAGGAAGGAGGAGAGCAGACCAAATAGAGCTATAAACATTTCCTTTTTCCTTCTGTGCCCAAATCAAAGAAGGTCAGTTAGCTTTGAATTTCAAATTCACAAGGAGATTCTGCAGACTAAGGAAACATGGCTTTTTACCCAGGAAGAGAAGGAGCTGATCAGGTAGCTTAATAGAATATGCATTCTAGCCTTGGGATTTTTCTACTGAAAAATATATTACTGGACATTTTGGAATGCAAATTCCTTCTGTGGTGCATATGTCATGGTTGGATACCATGTTGAATTACATCTGCCATCACTTTTTTTAATGAAAAGCTGAAAACAATAGAAATTTCAGGCCATGTACCAGGGAGGATATATTCCTGAGACTGCTACAGTGAAGGGCACTGAAATGTCAAGGACTGAATTTAAAGAAAGGGTACAAAGCAAGAGAACCATTTCAGCTGTCAGAAAGGACGTATTTTGGCAAAATGATGGACAGACATTAAAAACTAAGATAAGATGAGTAAGAAGTAATGAAAACACTGGCACAACCAATTTGTTTATTAGTTGTTGTAACAAAGCTAACTGTGGGTTGAGATTTTTTGCTGTACATACGTGGCAGTAATCTTTGGTATGAAGGATCTAGTCTGTAAGCAAACAATTTTACATCATTCAGTACGGCATTTCAAGTAGCAAACAGTGATCAAAACATGCAAACTCAAAGCTCTGGAAATGTTTCATTTGGTTAGATTTGTACATGTACAAAAAATTCCTTGCAAAGTCCCTGATCAGACATCTTGGTGAATATGACATTGATTTATGACACATGAAATAAGAAGTCAATTATTTAAAAATTATTTGGATTTACTTAAATCTAACATTTAATGCAGCTTGCTTGTAAACCTGCTCAAAATAGTACGTTCTCGAATGAATATCAAGAGTACCATCCTATGCCTGACTGGTCGATTAAGTATCCATAAGGAAGAAATCCCAGCTGTGAGTGCTGCCAGTACTGCAAAAAGCTCATCTCTTAAGATGAAATTTATCTGGGTGTTTGTTACCATTCTCAGCATGCCTCCAACATGTGGCACTCAATTCCAAAACCATTCTACTTTGTCTTCACTAAGGTATGTCCCTGATGACCAGACGTGCTAAGATTGGAAAATTAGTCCTGGACAAAAATAAAACAATTAATAAAACCCAGCAACAGCAAAGTTAGTCTAGTCTTGCAGTTCCTGACATGAGGAGCTTATTCAGTAGTCCTTCCAAAGGAATTTTTTATTTGTATTTGTATGCAGCAAGGTTAGCTATTAGCTTTTTCTCTGATCTTTTAAGTCATCATGTTGGTTGTTTTTTTATCAGGCTTCAGAGCAATGTTACTAGGCAGAAAATGTGGTCCCTTAATTAATAAAAGTTGACTAAAGCTTGCAATGCAAACATACTGGTAGAATCATAACAGAAAATATGTTATTTATCGTAGAATCATGGAATTGTTTGAGTTGGAAGAGACCCGTAAAGGTCATCAGTCTAATTCCCCTGTGATGAACAGGGACACCTACAGCTCAATCAGATTGCTCAGATTCTGGGTAGATTTAGTAAGTGCTACCTATTTACTTCACAGCAGCACCCTGGACAAATAGGCAAGGTGTAAAAAGCACAAGGGTAGCTTCCATGTTCTGAAAATTTGCTGGAAATAAAGGTTAATGATTTGCAGTCTGCAGCCTGAGAAGGATACAGCTGTGTGCATTCGTATTTAATATTCCAAAACACCACTTCCATAAAATGCTTCAAATTACTGTCTATTTCTATGGCCCACAAGCCTCAACAAAGCCTCAGCAAAAGTCTGAGGGGACTGAATGTGTTTTTCAAAACAAAAGCTCCACAGTCACTTAGCATGGATTTCATTTGTGTAGATGGAGATGAGTTTCACGGTACTGATTTCGTTTTCTGCATTGAAAGCATTTAGGAAGTTTTATCGTAAATTGTACAAATCCACTTGCCTCCTGACTGTTAAACTTGGATATAGAGTTATGGGATGCAAGGTCTGCCTCAGCTGCTCTGCAAACTGCAGGGATGTAGGTTGCACAAAGATGATTCTCCTACTTTAGCTTATATTGTATTTTTCCTGAAAGAAACAAAAAAAGACAGGTCTTTAAAGCAGCCATGGCTTGAAATCAATTTGGTAAATGTCTAGATATTGGACTGGAATTTTCAAAGGATTCTAAGAGTATTGGCAGCTGAAATGCAATGGAAAACCTACTTTATATATTTTGATTGGAAACATTCTAGAAACAAGTTTTGCATAAATGGTGACCTGCAATGGGGAATGCTGAAGACAAGCGTTTAAACTGTGGTCAGCTTTGGTACAGGGTTGCAGAGGAAGAACCTCACATTTCTCCAGAGTGACCAGAGATTTTTTATAAGCCCCTCTGGATGTAATTGTGTGTATGCAGTGATACCGCCACTACCAGAAAGCATGGGTGTAGTTGCAGTCTACTCTTCATGCAGTCAGTTGGAATCACATGTAGTGAGAAAGATGTAATTCACCCCTTTGAAATATCCTAGGCAAATAGGCAGGATGGATGCAAAAACATTTCACTAAAAAGAACAGCTTTCATCCTTCAGCTGACGCTCCCCAACGTTCCTTCAAAGAGGAAAGAGGACGTGCCTGCACTCAGTCTGTCTTTCAGTATTTCCTTGTGCAGGATCTTCTCAGCTGCAATACCAGCTGCCTTCCTCTGTAGTACTGAAAATGTGATCCAAGCAAAATGGCAGAATTTTCTTTTTCTCAAAAATGACATATATCTAAAAATGTATATAACAGCATATGTATACACAATACCTTTTTTCTGAAATCACTCATAAAATGATGTGGCTGTTTTCTCACGGGGTTTCTCCGGTGTTCAGTACTGTAGACCAAGTTCCCACCTTTGGCTGCATCTCCTGTATTTCATTGCACTCACTGGTATGTGAGATGGGAGAGAATGGGGGCATGCCTGAATTGGGCAACTACTTTAATTCACGTAATATATGCTGGTATTTCTACTCCACCTCATGAGTAACTGAGGATTTCAGAAATGAACAGAGAGACTTTTTAAGTGCAGCTCTATATGTTAATTGGCAATATAGCTTTATTCAAATCCTTCAAGATACACTAAAATCAAGCAGACCAGTACCTTGATTTTATTTAAATCATATCCAACTCTCTGGCAATATTCGGTAGTTTTTAATTGTATTTCATTGATTTCAAATGGATAAAATTAAAGTTTTAGGTTTGAATTGCAATGAATTTTAAACATCAGTCTGATAAGTCCTGTGCTTTGTCCCTTACATGGATAACACTAATGAAAGAAATTTTATTTCCTCCAATGTTATGTCCTTATATTTTTTCTTATGTCTCAGGAAAATAGGCAGAATTCTGATTTCACTGAAATACAATCACTGAGGTTGATTTTATGTCTCTGGGAGCTATATTTGACCAGGTTTCTCTTTATTAACAAATCAGATGCCTGGATGTTTCCAGAATAAACATTTTATGCAATTTGTTTAGCGGTTCCATGAAGAAATTCAAGTTATACACTTTGTTTATATAGCATCTGAAAGGTGTTTGGAAGATGGGATTTTATTCCATTCTGATATGCTCTGCTGCAAAAAACATATACAAGAACATTACACATTCTGCCTCCTTTTCATAGAGTGATAAATTACATTTTGCTGTAATATTATTTGAACTATGATAGGATTAGTGTTCATAATATCTTTGTTGTAATGAGCAAGTGGATGAGCAGAAAATGCCTGTGATGTTATTGCAAAGATGGTGATATGTAATGCATGTGCATGTGTGCACATGTATATTTAGAGAGAAGAACTCTTCATACAGTTTTGCATCTAAGCCCGTAACTGATTTATATAATGCCTTTTAAAAAAAGTGTATAAGAACACAAATGCCCCTGAAGTCATTAATATGAAGAAGGAGTTTGTTCCTGACATTTGTATTTGCCTCCCTCCGTAAAGTAAGATTCTAAGTGTGCTGAAAAATGATGAGGTAATGTTGCTGTTTGTGTGTAGTGAATGTTTTATAGAAGATGTTAAATGTAATGAGCAAAGGCAGAATACAATGGTAGCTGTAGTGTAAAAATATTAGCAAATTATATAACTGTCAAATTTATTAAATTCAGTACTACGTAAGTTAAGGCACAGTTGTATATGAAGAGAAGCTGAGAGTTTTAACCCATGTTTTATTATCTATTTGCGATATTAAGGCCAGGGAGAAGGTTTTATTATGACATGAGTCTCACATCTCACTATGACTAAATTTTCTAAATCAAAGAGAGTTAAGACTCCTGTGAATCTACCTAAGACACCAATGTAAGACAAATATTAAATGGTAAACATTGCTCCTGCCTTGGCAGAGCTTCACATAGCTGAAAATCATCCGTGCTCTTTACCTTGTTGTATCCATTTTCATTTCTGAATCATAGAGTCATAGGATCATAGAGTACCTTAGGATTGGAAGGGACCTTAAAGATCATGCAGTTCCAACCCCCTGCCCTGGGCTGGCTGCCCTCCACCAGCTCAGGCTGCCCAGGGTCCCACACAGCCTGGCCTTGGACACCTGCAGGGATGGGGCACCCACAGCTCTGGGCAGCAGTGCCAGGGCCTCACCACCCTAAACCTTATCTCTTTTCTGTTGATGAGTTGACCATTATTTTTACTTTGTTACTTCTTATCACCGATTCACTGTTTGAATTGTGGATTTTATTGTTCAGTTTTATTTGTGGTAAGAATTGTAAGAGGTTTTACCTCTTGATACTTAAATCAATATTTAAGCATATTTTCTTGCAGAGAGCTAACTCATTTTTCAGACTTCATTTAGACTCTCTAATGGTAGGGCATGAAAAGTATGCTCAAGCCACATGATTGTTTTCAGACTTGTACTAAAGCTCTTCATGTGTTCCACCAAAGAGTGGGCACCATAGTAGTCCTCAAAGAATAAAGAGGAAAAATGAAAAAAATCCAGGAATGCTATCTAGCATAAGGAATAAAGCAGTAGAAAGGTCCTTTTCCTGTGCCTACTGTTGGCTTGGCGTGCAGCCCCAGACAAGCAGGATTTTCTATGCTTTGTGTGTTCCCATGCTCTCTAAACTGGCAGGATACTGAGAGCAGGGACTGTTTGTGCTTCTGTACCACAGACCCTATGAAACATGCATTTGAGTTTTGCACTGAAATAGCACACATGAGAATAATGCATTCTCCTCTATTTGTTTTCAAAGTGAACTGTTAGCTAGTAAAGCCACAGCAGTCATTAAACTTGAAAATAAATATAGAAATAAACATTACAATTTTGGGGAAATTAACCAGGAAAAATATATTGTTCCATTTGGAGTTTATAGTTTACAATGCATATTGCCACATAAGAGTGAAGTTATGGCTAACAAAAATGTAGACTTTTAAATATAGTTAAATATTTCAATAAAACTCAAATTAGGGATAGCTAAATGGAACTTCCTTATCTTCTCTTTCATGGTCTGGTGAGTTTCACAGCCTGACATTTCTTTCAAAATAGTGGAGCTATGGCAGGCAAAAACATAGCACTGCTGTGAATAAAAACTACCGCTGCTCCCCAATGAGTTTTGGTTGTTGGGAGGCTCTGAGAGATAAGGCTTAGTTAAAGACAGAGGGAGGAAATGACTACAGATGTGAAAAAATAAGAAATGAGGAATCTGGGATTGTTAGCAGAAATTATTTCAGTCATTATAAGTAGCAGAAACAGTCCAGCTTCAACATCATTGAAAGAATTCTCTGCTTAATGGTTCATTATTTTATCATTGCCTGCTTTGCTGCAAGGTTTATGGGCGTTACAAATCCACCAAGTGAGGTGCATTATTGAAACAGCTCACCCATATTCCTGTAGCAGCAGCTGTCCTCTTGTCCGTATAATTCGGAACTAAGCCCTATCTTCTTGGAACTGTTTCTGTTTTTAACTAGTCTGCAAAATACCATATACCCACAGCAAATTTGCACACATCTAGCCAAATGCCAGTCTGCTAGAGCCACTGGAAAATATAAAATCCCTCTACTATTGACTGAATTTAGATCCGGGACAGATTTAGGGGTATTATTATTTAAAAGACTTAAGAGCAGATGATGATCGTGATTCTGGCTTTGATTAGCCAACGTTCCCTTGAATTGTGCCTTTTTTGAGTCTGCAGTGTAAACTCTGACTGGAATCCCAGGGGCTGCCCAATGTCCATGGTTCATCCTGAGGCCTTCAGATTGGAGTACAGCCCTGGGCCTCCCTGGGCTCTGCGCTCAGCCGATGAGGAAATTTGAGGCCGAGGTTATATTCAGGTCCATCCTATCTGCAGGGCAGGAACTGACTGGACATGTTGAGGTGGACAAGCAGATGAGATCAGTATAATGCCCAGTAGAAACTGCAAATTGATCTCTGAAAACATTAGGAAATGAGTGGTAAATGGCAGCTGCCAGTTCATAAGGAAGATATTTGCCTTTCTGCCAGATCCTTCTCGGATCATGTACAAACTTTTGAGAAAGAGTAAGAATGCTTTTGACTCTGGCCTTTATATCTGAGGAATGGAGCAGAAGTACAAAGAAGATATTTTAAAAGCATTTAAAATCTGCCAGATGAGTTCTGCCCTTAGTTGTGCTTCACTGCAACCAAAGCTCTGGGCTCCTGATTTTCTATATCTGAAAGGCCTGAGGGAAGGAATCTAAGAAGGTTTTGTATGGACTATTTGATGCCTCCAAGGTAAAAGCTCAGAAAAAGTTCCCCAAAGAAAAATCTTATTTCCACGCTGTTATTTGCTTTAAGTAGGCTAAAGATAAAAGAGATCTCCTACTTCTAAAGGAGAGAGAAAAAAGCAAGAGACAGATCATGGCAATAACACAGCTGAGATACCAAAATGAATGGGTAGCATCTCACTGAGCTGCTGATGCAGTGTCCACATTATAATTTTTTTTAATTCATTTTTTTGAGCTATGTTATTTTTTTAGCAGATATTAGGGCAGAGGAACTCATTATTGCAATGAACGTACTGCGTCAGTACTGCTAAGCTGCCACCTCTGAAAAGGACTCTTTCTACACTCTTCTATGTAGCAGCGTGTCGGTGACTAGGTGGAATTTCCTGAGATATTTTTTGATCTCTTGTTTTTCTATTTTTATCACTGGGAACGAGAGCGATTCACAGATTTGGCAGGCAGAAGTCAATCAAAGCCATTGCTATTTTGGGTTCTTCAGAAATTAACTGAAAAGCAAGAACATAAATTAAATACATATCTTCTCATTTGGAAAGTATGTAAGGTTCAAAGACATACAAATGTGTATCATTTCTCCATGTGGATTTTGAAAGATGTGCATACTTTGCTAGCAACAGGAAAATTTAGTGAAGGAACTGTATGTTTAAATGATGAATCTGTCTGCGAACTCCATGGGAAGTTGTTTGCATTTAACAGCTTCTATTCAAGGGAATTCTGAAAAATCCCTCTTAAGCTTTTAGATTTGAGATATGCATTAATTTTTTTTATCTGATGGATTTTGATGCTTCTTTCTGCAGGCTGAACAGACACAAGCATATCACTCTTTCAATGATTTCTTTTAATTTTAAAATTAAATTTTTAATTAAATTTATTCAAAAATATTGTTCCTTTTTTTTTTTTAATTTATTTACTTGTGTGTGTGCGGAAATAGTCAAAATTCATTCTGTTGTCTGATTTGATAAGGGTCATTCTGAAGTGTCTCATCTGAGGGTAAAGTTTAAAACTCAGTGGTGATTATTGTCTGAAAATAGGACAATTTGTTTTCATTCCTTTATTAGGTGCAATAGCACAGAGAAAAATGGTGCATGTGGAAATGTGAAATCTAGTCTAGAGCTGCATTTTCTTTCTATAAAAATTACTGTCAGTGAAATGTTAAATCTCAGTATTCAAATGAAGAATGCACATAGGTTAAACTCATGTAAGTCAGTAGCTGAGGCTGATTTTACCTCCTTACGGAGGAGTTTAAATAGCAACTAAATATTCATACAGTTCCTGCTGTCTTTCCAACAAAGTTTTTGTAATTTTTTAAATCTATTTTCAGTATTTGTTTCAGTTCTAGAAAACAGCGGTGGAATATTCACAATATTGTCTTCAAGTTAAACGCTTTTTTTTTGTTGTTGTTAAAATAGTCTTAGGAACAGTCTTGTCAGGCCACGCAGATACCATGTGGTGCTTCAGTTGCATTGAGTCTGTCTTCTCCTATGGGATAGAGATGTTTCTGAGACCTATTAATCACTTGTGTTTATCAGATGCCCCTGCTCCCTGCATATCAGAAGACATGCACGCTAAAACTGCCATGCCTCTTCTAACATCAGAGAAAAGACCACAGTACATCATGCGTTAGCTCAGCTCTCCTGGGAACTGCAGGATCAGTTGTTCAGATGTCTTGAAGCCATCTGCCATGGGTACCTGAGGTTGCTGTCTACCCTGGCAGTCTCCCATGGGGAAACAGAAAATAAGAATTGTTTTTCACCAACAGCTGCTTTCCACTTCCATGTTAATAATGCATGATGGGCCTCTGGAAAGGTAACGTGGGAATAACGTTGGGCTGTTTTATTACTATATCTGATATTCAGCTATGGATGAATATTGCCTTAGGACCCCTCCATCTACAGAACTGTATGTTTTGAATTTCATCAAGGACCATTTTACCCTCTAGGAGTGCCAGAATACAGGAATTTACACGTTGTGAATGTGCAGCTAAGGCTGGGATCTAACTCACATGATTATCTTGGTATATTTTGGAAATACTACAGTGGTGAGCCAAGCCCTTTGGTTCTTATTTGTAATGTTTCCAGCTTGTGCTGGCATTTCTCTACAAAAATAAAATCTTGCTGAGCCAGTGAAAAACCCTTGGCCTGCTGGTGACTGTAAATAGGGGGCACTTAATGCAGAGCACTATGATCAGATTCTTGCAAGCATTTATATTCAACACATGCATTTAATTAAGGGCAGAATAAAAGCAACTAAGAATTCAAAGTATCTATTTTAAATATATTGCGATAAAAAGAAGAGTATGGGTGTTACATAGCAGCTATTTGCAGACTGCTCAACAAGCTCTCCTTTTAAATCTCCTGAGGGTTATTGCTTGTTATGTTCGTTTCCTCTATTCAACTGCCATCTCCTCATTTTTGGCTATAAACAAGTACCATATGCTCAGAGGGCTGATGGACTTTGCTGTGCTTGCCTCTCATGTTATTAGTTCACCTAATTGTAAAATGGCAATGTTTGAAGTACTGCATTGCCTCAACTTGTGGGGATTTTTGGTTTAGATTTTGGTAGTTCTGACACATTTAGTAATTTGTAAAAACAAACAAGCAAATAGACCAAAAAAAAAACCTCAAAAAACTATTAAGAACAATCGTATACAGTGACATTACTTTCAGTATTGAAAAGATTGAGTCAGTAAGAACAAAAAAAAAAGAAACGGAATAAGCCATCCATGTTATTACTGATTCACTTCATGCTACTTAATTACACAGTACAATTAATAATGCTGTAAAAGCCATTTTTCTATATTTCAGTACAATGATGAATGCCTAACTGAAGTCTAAAATTCCTGCTGGTTCTCTTCTGGATAAGTAGCGAGCACCAGCCCACTGCCCCCTGCCCATCCATCTCCTCCCCATGGGATGAGGTGCAAACAGACACAGCGTCTCTCCAGGTAGATGAGCATAGCCTCGGTGCAGGCAGTGGGCACCAGCCCCACCTCTGAGCGTGCAGCAGGGGATCTGCAGCTTCCTCATGACAATGTGGGGAGGGGTTCATCTCCTCTCTAGGGACTGATAGGATATGAGGAAATGGCTTAAAGCTGGGTCAGGCTGAGTATTAGGGAAAGGTTCTTTGCCAGAGAGTGGTGGTCATGGCCCCAAGCTGCCAGAGCTCACAGAGCATTTGGACAATGCCCTTAAATGTATGATTTAACTCCTGGCTTGCCCTCCTGGAGCCAGGAGTTGGACTCAATGACCCTCATGGCCCCTTCCGATTCAGGATCTTCCATGGATCTGTGAGAGGGGATCAGCCTTGTTCCACGCCTCCAGTGAGTGCAGCCCTGGTGGTCCCCCACACTGACTGCTGGACTCTGCCAGGACAGCCATTTGCATGGCCACATGGTGAATGAAGCTGGAAAGCAGATCCAAGATAAAAATAGGCCTGGTCTGTAGCATCAAATCGTACTTGTGTGGACTGGGATAGGAAGCAGGGGCTAGAGGTGGGGGAAACAACTGCGGCAGCGCTGCCATTGATGGGTATGTCTGTAGCTGGAGTCCTGGTTATGAGCTGCACAGGACCAACACCACCTCCTGACATGCACTGCATGGTAGCTGATTCCAATTTTGTACTGCTCCGACCGTGAAAAATCCCAGTAAATTAATTCTGATAATGCTTGAGAATTTTTTTCAGATGCTTCCTTTCTCATTCATATTTAATGAAGTCTGTAAATTTACATTTGGATGTCTGTGTATTCTTTACAGTTTTTTACCTATTGTTTAAGCAGACTATTGAGCTGTTGATGTTTAAGCAGAAGGCCAAAAAGACATTAATGACACTTAGTCAACTCTATTCAGTATTTAACTGACAGACCAATTTTGTTTAGATGGAATGTCCCCGTTTCTGTTTTTAAAATTTCTACTGTCTCACTTGAGGCTGATGTTCATGGCCAACTAATCTAAGTCTTGAGTGGGCCAACATTTTAAGAAACATTTTGATGTGTTGATGGCGCTCTTTTTCCTTTTGGTTTAGCAAAATAGGGATTTAGCAGAGATATAGGTTAGCAAGAACTTTTCTGCTGAGTTTTGTTTATGCTCTCTTGCTTAATGCAGTGCCTTGGAGAAGCTGCAGTCTCAGGCTGGAAGCAGCTGTGATAGTGAGGGGAAAAGAAAGAATTCAAAGTTATGCAACCAATTGTCAATCATGCAAATAGGTGCACACAGCACCATGAGACAAGCATCCTACTTAAACCCTATGTCTTTTGTAGATTTGTCCTTGAGGTACTTGAAGAAAGGAACGATAATTTGACAGTAATTGTCTTGGTGTAGTTACATCCAACACATTTCTACACTGATTTTTTAATGCTTATATTTAAGAGCTATACTTTTGCATCATAATGACCTCAGCAAAATCAATAAAACATTTTGGAAGCAAAATACAAACCTACCTGGATATAAATTACCTGGAAAGAAAATGGAGCAAATGAAAGCTGAGGGCTTTAGGATGACTGTTTACAAGTTAAAAAATATCTTTCTCCTTCAAAGTCATAAACTCTACATTTCCCTTTCATAACTCCATTTATGCGATTATTGTGGCTGGGAACTGCTAAAATCTGCAGAGAACCATTAAAACTTCATCTCAGATTCATTTCTGTGTTGTGTTATTAAGCACTGACTTATCCTGAATATGGAAAACATGTAGCACTTTTCTGCAGAGATGGACCAAATCTCTTGGGAGAAAAATAATTTCTACTGATAAAGCTGTATGTTTCCTCTCCACAAGATTTTAGTTTTAATTTTTAGTCTGTTTAATGGGGGAAAATATGAGTAACAATCTTTCTGTGTACATACTGCAATAGATTTCCCCCTCCGTTCTCCAGGAGTGCAGTAGAGAAGAGTACACAAGTGAGAGAAAGCAAAAGGAGGGGGACCACAGGGATGCGAGTGGGAGGAAGGGGAGCTTTGTGCAAGCTTCATTTTGGGGAAAGAAGGAAAATGTCATGGGAGAGAAGGTTGCAGTTAGTGGGAACAGACTAACAGACAAGGAACATATAGAGTTATTGAGCAGGACTGGACTGAATTCATTTATAGAGAAGAAAATAGGAATTAGTTATATCTCCAGGCATGTGGTAGCTGTTGAGTCTCGGCCTGAATCACTGATTGAGCACCTGGGGAAAGGACCTCGTCAGCCCTGGGAGCACAGGTGAAGGCAATTCAGCTGTGTGACCAGAAGGGGTGGAGCCTGGCTGCACCTCTCTTAGACATCATTTAAAGGCTGACTGCCCCCGAGGAAGGTTTTTATCTCTTATGAGGGAGGAAGTTAATAGGTATGGTTGCTTTATTCATGAAGAGATCCCTCCCTTGTGGAGTTTCCCTTGTGAGCCTATGTCTTCAGAGATGGGTGAGCACTTTTCGTTTGTAGCACCTTTCTATTGAGCTAGACCCTTTGTTATTAAACCTCCTGTGTTGCCATTCCACTGCATTGATCTTTCTGATTGTTGCATTAGGGAATGAGTGGGAAGAAAGGGGGGCAGCAAAGAAGATAAATAGTAGCAAGGTTTGGTGCATAGTTAAGTATGGTTTTCCTCTTGAAGCAGACTCTATTATTATTATTTTTTGGGAAGTTAGTTTTAATATTAAATTTTATGTTCAAAAAATAGATATAGTTTAACAGTTTTTCAGTAAGGATGACAGGCTAGGTAATTCTAATCTAATACTAATTGTCCAGAGCTACAGAGACTACGTATGGTAGCAACAAACACTTTAAGATGTAAAAAGCAGTTTACCTGTTGTGTTCTAGCTAGCTAGCTAGAGAATGGCTTTTCTGACTTTCCTCAATCAGATGTTTAAATGAAAGCATATGCAAGGAAAAATAAAAACAAACAGGAAAAAAAAAAGTGTGGACAGGTCCTTCTGTAGACCAACTGCTCACAAAGTTAGTCCACATACTTTGCAATTTATGTAATCTTAGTCAGATAGTTCACCTTTGCAGACTTCTTCTATTCAAAGAGTGGTATAATAAAGTACTGTCATTTCTGAAATGCATATTTTCAAATGTGTTGTCAAATAAATAATTGTTTGGCAAACCTCCTGAAAAGATAATATGCTCAAAAATGTCACTTTTTTTTTCCACAGAGTTTAATAAAACCCTTGATGTTTGCCTCTATTGATTCAATTTAGTCAAACTTTGTACATCCCTCTTTTATTGATTAAGTTTTCAATAGAGGATGTTACAGCTGGTAATCAATGGTTGTAATTTAGAAATTTATACATTAGGTGTGTAGCTTGAAGCATTGTTGCCATCTGTACTGTCACTGGGCAATGGTGTGGTACTTTATTGCATATAATACTGTCAGAAGAAACTTCAAAGAAACTTTGGTGATTTGGTAAATGGGAGGAGGCTGTCAGGGCCCAGAGGGCACTAATGGGCTTCATCTGCTGTGAGCAGCCTCACCTGTGTAGTCCTGGCCACGCACAGGTGCATCTGTTAAGCTTAGGGCTTTGCCAGGGTTCTGCTATTCTGTACCTTTCTCCATCTATCTCCCTGGTTGATTGGTTGAATGGATTTGCAATTCCTGGGTCAGCCAGAGGACTGGATCATTCCTTTGCTGCATCTGTTGAGCACTGGGCTGCTGGTGGTCCTGCTGTGTTACCTCCACTCGGGTACTGTTGGATTGGGCCTGGCAGTACGAGGTTACTTTTGGGAGCAGCCCCATTCCTGGTGGTCTCTTCTGCTGGAAGAACGGTCTTTTCAGATATGTTAAGGATATAAACAGATGGAAATGAGAAGGGAAAGAAGTTCACTTCTAACTGCATAGGTAAGACAATTAAAGAAGCTAAAGGGAAGCAGAAAGCGCTATAGGTATTAAGATGCTGTTTCTTACTGTTTTCTTCTTCCCAGCAACTGATAACCCAATGGAAGATCTTCCTAAGGACTACATAAGGGAACAGGGTGGTTAGGGGGTAAAAAGAGATCTGAAAGCTTCATTATGAGCGAATGGTAACTGTTATTGCTGCACTTCAAAAGGCTGTGGGAATAGACCAGCATGTAATGTCTGTAAAGCCTAGAGAAGAGAGGTAAAAGTAATTCGTAGTTGGTTTGTGGGGGAACAAAACACAAGTCTTAGAGTGAAAGGTGATGTTTGTGAGAATTATAAAGTAGACATGGAGCCCAAACAAATCTTGCCAGCTTGAATGAGAGCTCAGTGAGAATGCTAGATACTGATCTGTGTGAAGGCAATGACTGCAGGTACAAAATATAAAAATATAAAAATAAAAGCGGTTTAGAAGGAAAAAGTGAGCATGGGGAAGAAGAAGAAGGCTTGAAGCTTTAAAAAAAAAAAAAGGCAGACAAACAGTGCAGAGAGAAAGTAGTAACATAAATGCATTCACTTGTGTGGCTTACTTAGCTCTTTGCTTACAGCATGGATAGCATGCTTTATGTCTTTGTGAATCAAATAGGGGTGAGCTGTGTATATATGAAAGATGTGGGGTATGTGATTAAAAAGGTACAATTACCACAGAAGTGCCACTGTCCCCTGATTTGTGTTATTGGATTGCCTACTGGGCTTTGTTTTGGCTTCTGGTGACTAAGAAATGGTGATGTGCTGACACAGTGGTAGGATTTATAGAAAACCCATTTTGTCTTCCATTGTCCTATAGGTGGTGGGAAAAATCACTGATAAAACTTGTCCTGCACTTCAAGTTTGGATTTAGTGGTCTTGATACCACTAAATGTATACTCAAATTTCATGTATCTTCACTTTCAACCTTGACATCATTTAATGGGGGGGGGGATGATTTTTCCCCACCGAATCTCAGGCTCTATACAGGCAGATTTACCAAGCCAGATTTCTATGGCTGATTTCTCAGTGTGTGTATTTGATAAAAACAGATGTAAAGAGAAGGCTCTCCTATTTGTTGAAACATTGCATGGAATGTTTTATGGCAAAGATCTGTACATGAGGGTCTCTAAGTAGGACTGGTGTCAAAGGAAAAAGTTGGGCAAAGTGGGGGGGATAGCTGTAAATTTCACATTAATATCGTTTATTTATGCACACAAATATTAATAGGGAATGCATGATAAGTAATTGATAGACTGCATGTAATTTTTCATGAACTTAATGTCAAGGTAGGTAGGAAAGTCCTCTGGCAAAAGGGGCTTTGCAGCCTCATAAAGGTTGCATGTTAGAACAAGCTGAGCTGCCTAGCTGCTAGGAGTGACTGAGCACCCACCCTTTGCACTGAGCAACTGCCACAGCCTACTGGTGTGATTTTTATTCAGCGTTGTGGTTCCTTTCCCAGTCTGGGCAGATGTGATATCAAAAGGCAGGCCAGTCTTTCATCTCCTATTTAAGGCAATTAAGGTGAAGGCATGCCTTCTTAGCAGCTTAACAGCTGAATTAAATCCATATCCAAATGGCAAATTGAAATTCATTAACATGTGGTATTAAAAATCTGACCATTTTTAATGCATCACTTGTGCTTTTGTGAGCGCTGGGATTGTCAGTACAGGCAATACTTGTTTGCATTGTGAAACAGCCTCTCAGGAGTGTGCAGGAGGTGGTATGCATCAGCAAAGTGGGTAGCAGTGTGTTAAGCACTGAACAAAAGGCTCCTACTTTTTTCTAAGTTAAGAAATATTCCTTTTAGAAAAGGAGAAGAAAAAAGGCAATAAGAAAAGCATTATCAATTGAGCTGTTAGGAATACTGCCTTAATTTTTCTTCTACTTAATTTTGTTGACTTTTGGAAGGATGGTAAAGTTAATGCCCGCTATATTTGATGCCTACCTTTGCTTCCCTAATGTTTTCTGAGGTCAGTGGTGCCAAAGGTGTCCCATCCCTGGGATGCACCTTCAAGGCATACACCAACCTGTTCTCTTTTGCCTTCTTTTTAGATGATTTTCACTGTTGGTAGTGCCTGTTCTGGCAGAGATCAATCTGGATTCCTATTCTCTTTAGTCCAGATGTCCATCCTGGTGGGTAGGGTCCCTATGTCTGAAAGAGAGCAAGAAACATCTTTAATTTTCAGGCAGGCTACTTTCTCTGTCGACCTTTTCAGTTTTTGAATGTTTAGCTCTCTGTATTCTCTGATGTTGGGAATGAATAATTAAAAGACCAAGCAGGAAGGAAGACAAGAAATTCTGTTTTTTTTATTTTAAATGCCACTGTCAAGTTGATCATAGTTTTAAGATTTGCATATCTTGTGGTTTTTGTTTCTTAAGCTGCTGTTTAAAAAGAACAGGGATTAGGGGAGTGGTGGTCAGGAAGCTCTTCAGCAGCATACAGCCATCCTGCATGACCTTGATCAGTCAGTCAATAACTCATTTACACTCTTGATAAAACTGGCTAATACCTCTGAGGAAATCTTGCCACAAATGGCCTTGAGCTGCTATGATATCAGAAGCTGTTTCCTATTGAGAATGCTTTCAACAGCCCACAGTTCTGCTCATGTTTGTCCTGATGGCAATGCTGGCAGTGGCTGATGGTTTCTTTCCCCAACAGGTTGTTGTCACTATAACTCTGAAGATAATTGGTTTAAAATACAGGGATTTATTATAGGGCTGTTTCTCTAGTCAGAGGAGTCAGACAAGTATTTGCTAAAGGCAATTCATCCCAATTAATCCCTGTCAGTGATTAGTTTGTTTTAGCTATATACATGCTAATTTTTAAGCAGTTAGAGTTGATTGAGATTTGTGTCTGTTTTAAGCCAGTGCTCCAAGTTAATTTACCATGTTAAAATGTGGACTGTTTCCTTCTTTCCTCTCTTTTGCTCTGAATGCCCATGCTCTCATGGGTTTCTGAACAGACTGCTGCGAAATATGCAGTCAGAAGTCAGACTCCGATATTTTTGCAAGTTGTCTGTGCAAAAGGAGACTTCCTAGGCCACTTCTGAACAGGTGTCTCTTTGTTTGCTTTTCACATCACTTTTGTGAGAAGTGAATTGACAGCAATGGCTTCTTTTCTATTCCCTCACCCACAGAATCACCTCATGTTTAAGCAGACATCTTGCCAAGCAGATGCCAAGTGGACATGTCTGCCCTTCTGGGGTGAAGTTTAATTTAGGCATGTGTGGGGGGAAAAAAAAATCTCAGTTTCACTGTAGCATTTAATCATGAGAATTTTCTTTCAGTTGGTTGTTGTGTTGGCCATCAAAAAGGTCATTTAAAGTTAAGGTTTTTCTATGTCCCTTTCACCTATAACCTAAATCAAGACCTCTTTCAAATTTGAGGCTCCCATTGGGGATCTTACACTCTAAGGATGTTGACAAATTAGCCCTATGTTTGCATCCTTCAATTTGTCTGCTTAAAAGACTATAACATGGTTCATTTTTTCCTTGATGGGAGGCTGGGGCTGCCTCCACACTGTGCAGCTTTGCTCTTTCTTGATGCTTCTTTGAGTACTCTGCATCCAACTAAAACATTGCTTACCCTAGCATTTAAAGCCAGATGAAAAATCTCGGCCCAGTGAAACTGATGGCTTTGCTGTCCCCCTTGATGGGTTCAGGATTGTAGTTTTTTTATTTTCAAGGATGTTAGATTAAGCACGAAGCTTTTTTGGCAGCCTGGACTAGTTAGCAGATTTTAAAACGCCTCTTTTTCCGAGCTGGAATGACCTAGCAGCCACCTTAGCAATGCTGGGTAAATACAATGAACTATTTGATTGGAAAATTCTTTTAATAAGTGGCACTTTAGTAAAGCCTGTAGTTTGCCCTCTGAATCCTGATTAATATAAATAAATCTTAATTACCCTCTTGCTTGGCCTTACCTTCCTTTCTTGATAGAACAATGATTATTTTCAGTAGTAGCAATAAAGCTTCAGCTCTTATCTGGAGTAATTCTTGTGCATTGTAAATCTAATAGACTAGATGCACAGCATTTTTCTTACAATAAAGGCCAACTGACTTTATTCAGCTTGCACAGTCCTTTCCTGAAAAAGCCCTTTATACAGCTCATGTCAGCAGTAATCATGGACTAAGTGATGGTGCATGCCAATCAGTCAGCAGCTGCTGTTTAATTAGGCTGGAGGAGTCAAATAATGAATCTGCCATTAAGTGCAAGAGTAGATCGTATTTAATGCTCGCTGTTTTTCAGAGTATTGTTTTGCTCATACTTTGGAGTGACCCTCCAAGAACGTTCACTCCAAAAACATCCAAGGTGTAAGAGCCCAGGCGCTGGGGAAAACCACGGGATCTGGCCTCATTTGTGCAAGTTGTACTTCTAATTTCAGCTCTAACAAATGCTGGTGAACAACATGCTCAGGCCATCAGGGTGCTGACTATTAGTAATACTTCCCAAGCAATAAATCCACTTACCATTTTAGTTTTGTGGCAGGCATAACAGAGTTAAATCTCAGGCAAATTTTGCTTTTGTTCTTAGGTCTCAGACTGGTAATTGCAGATCCATGTTTGACACCTGTTTGCCCAACCAGTTATGAAGTTGGCTGATGTGGGTTGGGTGCTCCCCCAGATGCATCCTCCACATAACATTCACATAAGCTCTCTAGCTGTTCCCTGATTACCAACAAAGCATTTTAAATAACTCTGATAGCTGTTCCATGAATTTTTGAAACTCCATGGAAAGTGCAGTCTCTAAGCATAGTACCTTAGCTGTCCACAAGCAAAAGTTACCTTGGAGAAGCTGTGCAAAAGGTTAGAACTGTAACACTCAACAATCAATAATATATGAGTTGGATGAGCAGTATACTGTACTTCGCAGTGCATGATCAATAATACATTTTCATGCTCAACTTTTTAATCCTCATACAAACTACATCAAAAATTTCATGCTAGACTGACCGTGAGAATCAATAATAGAGAAAGGTTCCCTCTTCCCTTTAGTACAGTTTAATGAAAGACATAATGATGTGCAGCATCATTTAGTAAACAATTTCTATTATGCATCTTCTGAAAAGGCCAAATGGAAAATGTTGCTTAATATAGTAGTAGAGTTATGAATTTTCAAAAACTGAATGAGAAAATTAAGGTGGTCATTCTGATGCTTTAAGTAATCTATTGTACATAGAAACACAAGGGAAATGGTTTACTCATATCAAGTTAGGTTCCATTCTTTTTGTCGTCATAGTATGTAAAAATAAAGGGGCCGTGTTTCAATATACAGGGCAAATAACTGTCTCTGGTTTTCATTGGTTTTACAGCCATATCTCATACTTTTGAGTTAAATAAAACTGTTTCTGTGAATAGAGATGTGGCACTGACTAGGAATCTAATTGTAAAATAATGTATAAAAATTTCCGTAATATTCATGAAAGTTTTAAACTTTATTTCCTCTGCTGAATCGCATAGCAGAGTTTTCTTACAGAAGTTCTTGTGCATTGGTAGACCATTTGCTATTGTACAAAAAGGAAGATCAAACTTTGTCTAATGCAGGTTGACCACATTTCTATTTCAGGCTTGAAGTCATTAATTCCTTTTTGCTGAATCACAAAGTGTATTGCTCTGTTAGCAGTACTTCAGATCCCCCTGGACTTCTGCTACTTTTTTTTACTGCGTCACCAATTATTTGTGATGTATTATTAATTACAGGTGATCTATACTTGTACCACTTCCATGGCTGTTTCTGGCAGCTCATTTAAACAAGGAGCTCCTGTAAATAGGTTTTTTCTTCCTCTGTAGCGAGCTGCCAGCTCTGTAGTATAAGATGACTTTTATTTAAATTGTTATGAAATTGCTAGAGTGTGCACATGTGTTCCTGGCAGAAGCAGGCTACTGGATACGCTGAGACACTTTTGAACAATGAATGGGAGAGAATGTGGGAAATGTGCAAGAGAGACACTAAATTCAATATTATCTGATTTCTGCCTTCTGCAAAAGAAAATATAGCCTTTGGTTCTGAGTAAAGACAGTTAGGGAGAGCCAATTTTATTTTCCTTAGAGGGGTTGTTATTCTTTTGAAGCAAAGGTCTATGAAAGTATGGAAATGAGTTCTTGTAGAGCTGGGATTGTAGCAGGAACAGTATGCTTACTTTGATGTTTGGTGCTTGTCTCCCCTTTTTTGGTGGTGTTTTGTAAGGTGTGCTATTCACCTGAGGTATTCTGAGTCCACTGGCATCAGAAGCATATCACCAATGCAGCTTGTAGCGACTAAATTTTCCCTTGTTTGTGATGTCTGTGTGATAATGATTATGTTGGGAATGATCCTACTGTAGTAATCTTTTGTGTTATGAAAGAAGGGTGTGGAGGTGGAGGAAAAAAAAGTGAAGTTGCAGTATTTGTCTGATTTCCTGTTATCAAACCTCCTGGGAATCCTGATGTGAGCTTCTCTGGCTGCAAAGGTGGGTGGGTGTTTTTGACTGGGTTCTGGCCAGCTCTGCTGGAAAACTTCCTCATGGAGTACCAATAAGCACAATTCAGCTTTTTTTCATTAACACAGTGGAACAGTAAAAGCTAGCTTCTTGCAGGCTGGGATTGGTACCTGAAGATAAAGCTGTATTTCCTTATCTCTGCTAACATTTCCCATGTGGTAGTTTTTTTGCACAATCCTATTAAACAGGCAATTAAGATACTAAGAAACGGTGCAGAGCAGTTGCTGACAGTAGCAAATAAAAATAATGAAGAATTTCTTATAAAATGACTTCTTTGTCTTGCAATCTGCATATTTTGATGCTTCTTGAAACTCTGTTATAAGGACGTAATGACAATTTGGCTTTTTATCTTAGAGAAT
>JAOWBP010031733.1:0-21886 GCA_028571105.1 Tragopan temminckii | reverse complement strand
GGTTGTGGTTAAGCGTAACCCCGGTAAGGAAAAGGAGGGATAGCTACAGGCTGCAATAAGCCCGTATCCGCGTCCTTTACAGCGTTCTTCACGTGCCGTAGAATCCTAGAACGGTTTGCGTTGGAAGGTTCCTCAGAGATGATCCGCTTCCAAACCTCGCCTGCAGTGGGCCGGTTGCCAGCCACCAGCTCAGGCTGCTGAAGCCCCATCCAACCTGGCCTTGAGCCCCTCCAGGGATGGGGCACACACAGCTCTGCCAGGGCCTCACCACACCCCGAGTAAATAATTTCTTCCTGACATCTGACCTAAATCTCTGCTATTTTAGTTCAAAGCTGTTCGTTCCCCTTTGTTCTATTGCTGTCTACCTCAGTAAAGTTGCTCTCTCTCCTGCTTGTAAGTTTCCCTCTAGTACTGGATGGCCCCAGTGAGGTCTCCCTGGACTCTTCCTTCTCCAGGCTCAACCAGCCCTGCCCTCTCAGCCCGCCTTCATAGAAGCGTTCCAGCCCTCTGAGTGTCCTCATGGCCTCCCCTGGACCCACTCCAGCAGCTCCACATCTCTCTTGTGCTGGGGGCCCCAGGCCTGGATGCAGCATTCCAGATGGGGCCTCCAAAGGTTGAAGCAGAGGGGGATGATGCCTTCCCTCGCCCTGCAGCAATCCCTCTTGTAATGTAGCTCAGGATGCATTTGGTCTTATATGCTGCAAGCACACATTGCTCACTCAGAATTATCATAAAATGGTTACACCCACCCCCAATAAATGAATAAATAAAATCTAGTAAGCAGGTATGGTTTTGGCAACAGTTCCCCCAGATCTTGGGCTTGGGTTGAAAGGAACCTTAAAGATAATCTATATCTTTGCTAGTGTTTAGTGCTATTCATTTTGGGATTCTCACCAAGACAAAAGTTCATAATGCACACAGCATGCACTGAAGGACACTTGTTTGCACCCACAAACATCCTGCAATGTGGCCATACAGGTCAGAGTCTCCCTTTTCACCCAGCATTATGCTGTGTTCCTGGCTGTAGGCTCTCCTTGTTGCTTAATGAGAGGCTGGGGATTTGAACGTTTTACAAGGCTTCCTGTGATCAAAGCCTTGGGCCTCTTTCTGTGTAAAATGAGTAATTTTTTGAAAGAGCCACTGTGATTTGCAGGGTTTGTGGAACAGGCTCTGGTGACAGGGAAACTAAGTAGGTGAAACAATGGTGTCTACTGCACTTAGATTCTTTTCCATTTTTTATTAGGCTTATTATTTAGGATGCTCATACAAAATAGCTAATCTAACCTTGTATTCACTTTAGAGTTTGATATGATCTATTACTGAAATATATACAGAAAACAACAGCAGAGCTCTTCCCCAAGGCAACAGTAGATCTGACTAGCTAATAGGTTTCTAGCCAAAGCATACCAACCAGATCCTCAACACAGCTTTAGGAAGTTAGACTGTGCATTTTGCAGTGATTATGTCTGACACAGCTGAATAAAAAATCTGGCACAGGTGAGCAAAACAAGTGCCTCAATTAAGTGAGAACAAGGTAGGGTAGCAGACTCTCTGTTCCTTCCATGGTGAAAGAAAGGGTTCTTGGAGTGCAGGAAGCAGGAGGCCTAGAGGAAAAAAAGAATATTGAGAAAATATTAAGATAATCTGAGATTAAGCTGACACTTACTTATTTGTTCCTCACTTCAGCATGTAACAAGTGAGCCAATAGTTATTAAAATTTAGCTTCCTCAGGCCTATTCTATACTCAGTGTAAAACTTGCAACAAAGCCTTCACCAATATGCTTACTCATTCTCTGCATAAAAGACTGTGGGCGGTGAAATCACCAGGTGAGCCTGATTAGAACCATTATGAGCAATTAATGCAATCAGGGCTCTGATGCTGGCATCTCATTTTGCCTGTTTGCGTTGTGGAGTCACAAGTTCTCTTTACTTTCAGGATGTTGCATGATAATCCTGTTACCTTTGGGTGTAGGGAGGAATTTGGTAGGATGTAGTACAGGTGCCTCTGAAGGACATCTAGCTGATCAGCAAGCTGCTTGAAAATGTGCTTCTGCCATGTGATGCTGTGTGTGTTCCTGGGTGTAACCAAATGTTTATCTGCAGTGCATACAGACAAACACATCCTATGAGCCAACCTTTGGTGACTGAAGAAATTACTGGTAGGTCTGTTGGATGTGTAAGAGCACCTAAACGTTGTGTAAGGTGTAGTTGTTCTTAATGGAGGTCTTTCACTCTACTTGGAAGTCTGTCATATTTGTGAGGAAAACATGTTCTGGTTCAGGTATTCTACATAGCAGTAGTGATACTGTTTTTCTGCTTCATTTTGTACCTGAAAGTTGGAGGTACAGCCGTGCCCAGAATTACATCATGTTACCTCTTACCTACCTGTCCTATTTTTCAGCCCTACTTGTTTGAATAATGTAATACTCTAATATGGGTAAACGTGTCTAGGAAAGAAAAGAATACGTGTTATAAGAGTTTGTGATTATTCACAGGTAACGTTATGTAAAGCCTTCTTCAGGAAGTATGCGTAAGCTGTGTTTCAATTTATCTTGTAACAGTGTATAACAAAACTACAGCATGTGTACGTTATCCTAGCATTTGGTTTGCCTTTTCTAACAGCAAAATCTATAATGAAATATATGTCACTAGGGAAAATACGCGTGTAAAAATCTTTCTATGTTGAAATTACTGGCATCAAAGTTCCTGCCTTTGTTCTTGTTGAAAGCTTCCAATAGATTGACACAATGTTACATGATTTTATGCTTCTGGGATGAACAAAGCAATGAAGTACTTGGAATGGGAACTAGAGGGAATCTATGTTATGATCTGCATCTCCTTTGACTTCCTGTTGCCTGGTCTCTAGAAGGTCTCCATACCTTCTCTGTAGGGTTTCTTATCCTCTTTCATAAACCTCCCAGAGCCTAAATAAAGGGTTGGTAGTTAGCTTTGCAGACATTACGGGAACTCTTTTCTACTAGGCCAGGTACTCTGTTATTAGTGTTGAAAGTGACCTCAACAGTGTGAAAAAGAATTAGAGTAGAAAGAAAAAGGAAAAACTACTTGAAACAAAGAGAAAATAAAAGAGACCTTCCTGAGAAGTATCTTTGTCTCTTTATTGTCAAACACAACAGTGCGTTGTAGCCGCAAGCCACAACATGCTTTTAAAGCTTTCTGTTTGAGGTCTCCCTCAGCTTAATTGATACAAAGGAATTTACCATAAAATGAGAGCAAAATCCAACCTCTATGAACAGAAAACGCATGTGGTCTTATTCAAAGAATATATCCTGGCGGGTTTTTTTGGTCTGAGTGCAATTTTCTCAGGATCTTCTCTGTGTCTCATGATGTTTTTTGAATATTGGACATGACTATTTTAAAAGGTGTTATAAACTCTGCTCAGCATGAAATAGCAAACTCATTATTATTTGACTCTTGCCTTTGAGGATTTAATTGTCCTTTGTTATAGATGTAACAACTGAGTTATACAGTTTCCTGTCACCAAAAAATCGATATTCCAACAGATCTTCCCATTACCAGAGACATAAATGTAAATTGTATCTGAACAAATATTTCTAACTTTGAATTAAGTTATCACACTGGAATTAAACCGTTGCTTTTAGTTACCAAAATAGTGATTTCCAGTAGGTATTTATGTGTGCAATTACTATACTAAACAGCTCACTTTCTGCAGGATAACTATTTGAGATTTTTTTTTTCCCATAGCTTATGTTGGCATCAAAAGTGCCATGCAAAGTGACATCAAATGGGAAAATGTCATAGGTACAGTGTAAACTTGGTAACCTGATTCCCCAGTGCCGTGTTCTCTTTATGGTAATCAGTAAGAATGGTCATATTTTACATCTACCTCCCAAGCTTTGAATGTCTTCTCAAGGCAGAAGTGATAATCTGTGTTCTCATTTGAAGGCAAACTGAATGGTTTATTTTAGAAATTTCATTGGACCTGGAGGAATTAAAGATGTTACTGAGGAAATGAGTTACTGGCCATTCAAGGAGGTCTACTAGAGAGATTTTGTGACAGATACCTGCTCAAGGCACAGAATGAGTAAGATCCAGGAAGAACAACAGCAGTAAGAACATAATGGAAGATTTGGATGGGTTATTTGTATTGGTGTTCACTACTGAGGATGTTATTTCAGAAGTTTCTGGTCAAGTATAATTACTGTGGAGCAACTGTCTCAAACTGAAAAATAAGTAATTTTTAGATTGAATTAATAAAGTAAATAGTACCAGGGCTAGGTGGTGGTTTAAAGGAATTGAGGTAGGGAATTTCTGAGCAATGATCTCTGGTATGTTGCCTACTCAGTCTCTTCTAATTGTCAGAGGCTCTGATTTCATAGAGGACCATTTAAACTCTGATAATTAGAAATGAATTGCTTAGTCTGACTTCTGTCCTTTATGAATTGGTTAGCAATATAGAAACATTGTGTGTATATGTGTATATATAATAAATTAAAATTAGTCCTCTCTGGAGATAAACAATAAGCTCACAGGTTTGTTGGCTTTTTGAAAAAGTCTGACTATTTCTCTGATCTGGATAGTGCTCTTTGTTCAGATATAAGTTAGCTTTTTAACAAAATCTTGAACCAAATTCAAGTGACTTAAAGAAATCAAATCACCATCAGATGTATCTTTTGAGGCTTAAAAGAATAGGATAGGAATAAAAAACCCAGTGGAAAACAAAAGCAGAATTACAAATGTGGGATTTTTATTTATTTATTTATTTATTTGCCATGGAGGAAGTTTATCTTTGGAATCTCTCAGGACCTTGTTTTGTTCCCTTGCTTTTCAGCATATTTGTAAATAACCTGAAAAGGAAAGGAATATTGGGGTGACAACCGAAAATGATATAAAATTGCTAAGGATAGTAAAGCCTAAAGCTGATAGCAAAATGTTGCAGAAGGATACAGTGATACTATGTGACAAGTAAATGGAGCGGGATATATAATTTAGCGTTGGCACTGCTTTAGATGATAAATGAAAAATTACACAGTGCCAACCTATGTAACCAAAGAGATGTTTGATGTCACTAATCAGGAATGAGATTGAGACTATTTTCACAGACTCTTCAAAATATCAACTCAATATTCAAGTGATAAAAAAGAATGTTGGGAATTATTTAGAAATGATAAGGAAACATCTGTGAAAACCATGAAACATTCTTATGTTCGTTCAGATCCATGGCTGACTTGATTCTCTGCAATCTGACTTGATCTCTGACTCAGATCTCTGCACTGACTTGATTCCCCCAGCAGTTTTCTTTCTGTACCTCAGGAAAGCCACAGGAGAGGATGCTGTGAGTGACCAGAAACTTTGAGTTGCATCATGAGAAGAGACTAAGCTGACTAGAAACTAGGGGAGAGGAGAAGCTGAGACAGGTGGTAGATATTAAACAATACAATGAAATCACAAATCAGACAAACATGAATGAGACAGGATTGTTCAGTATTTTTCTTGCATAAGAATCTGTGATACTCAATTAATTTTGGACAGTGGATTTCAAGCAAACAAAATAAAATTATTGTCCATGCAAAATGTATGTTACATTGTGGAGTCTGCAGGATTTTTGGGATGCCAAAAACATAAGTGACTTCAAAAAAGGGTTGAATAGTTCAAGGATAAGAGATCCTTTAATTGCTGCTAATTTGCTAACAACTTCAAAGAAGCCTGTAACTTTCTGACTGCTGGTAAACTGGGAAGATATTCCCAGGGAGAAATCATTCAGTTTCTTATGTTGCTCATCGAAGGGTCTCCTTGTGTTCTTCCTTTGAGATGCTGAGCAGACAGACTTTCCTTTGGCTCAATGCAGCTGCTATTATGTTCTTATTTTCTGACTCTGCCAGGGAAGCGCTGCTTTGCTGTGGTCTGGCTGCCTCACCTGAAAAGAAATGATCTTTGGGTCATCACCAAAATGAAATCTTGAAGTTGATTGTTTTTCAGCTTTAAACTAGTTAAATTTTATCTGTATTTCTATTCTTATTTCATACTCAAAGCAAATATTAGAAACCAAATTAATTTTCAATCTGTTTTCATTACTAGGGTACTAATTGGGATTTCCACATTGGGTCTAGTACTTTAAAAGGTAATGTGTGCAGTAAACACCTTATTTCCTATACATTTCCAGGACTTTTTGCCAATTTCACAGTCTGGGTAGTGCTGCTGTACATTAATTGTTTTAAAGAGATCTTGTTCTTCATAATATTATATTGAGTGTTCATTTAAAACTCAAAGTATTTATAGATTCAGAAGTATTTCTTGAAAGTTCACTCTTTTCTGATGCTAGATGCATTATTGCACAGAAGTGAAGAAAGCACATCATGCAGGCAATTACTGAAATTGGTATCTCTCTCAATTATTCAGGTGACATTTCATGTATAGGAACTGTTAAATCTAGGTGTTAAAAATAGATTTAGTTTACATTCTATCTTAAAAAGGAACTGTTGTCTCTGTTTTGTTAATTAAAAGTCTGAGTGTGGGAGGCACTTGATTTATAGTAGATGCTAATCTGGAGTCTGCTCTATAAAGCTTTAAAAAGGACTGGTTCTAAAACTTGATAAAAAAGAAACTGCTTTCAGCACTCAACTGGAGATGGATGCAGCTTCTGTTATTATTAGAAACAACAGGTTTCAATACTCTTATCAGCCCTCCAAAAGAAGGAATTTTTTGTAGGATCCCAATTTACTGTAACGTGGCCTTTGGTTGAAATCCTGGAGTATTTCTAAGCTCTATGCAATTGTTTACAGTAGATCATGTCTGTTAATTATGAAATGGGCAGTAAAGTCAGGATTCTTGACTGGAGAACTGCCACGTGTGAGAGTTTTCCTGTAGAATTTCTTCTACTTAAGTGATCTTGTACTTATCATTCATTTTAATGCTAAAGTCTAAAAGGTTGAGAGTCCTGTAGTTGATTAATTCCAGGGTGATGTTATATTTATATTTATTTTTATTTTGCATAATTAATAATGAAATAATTCAAGTTGGTTAAAATCTGGGCAATGCTGGTATGCTTGTGTTGTTTGGTGGTAAATGAAAGTATTTATGGAGCTCAGTTTTGTAGATTACCCTCAGTGGTAAACCTTAGCAGTTATTTAATGTCTCAGCTTGAAAATGTTAATCTGATATTGGTGAGAATCTTTTAGATGTTTGCATTTCTGTGGAATGCTGATGTTTTGCAATCCAAAGTCCCACCAAGTTTGTGCAACAGAGAATATAGGTGTGACCTTCTAAGCATTGCAGTAGTCTTGGAAGAGTGGTCATCCAATTGGGATGTCAGTGAGCTTTGTGTCTCCTCATTTGCTTATTAAATAGTTCTGGGAATTGAGAGCCTATGAACGGGATTCCCACTATAAAGAGAAAAAGCACCAGTATCTTTATGACTTTCTGATAGTGATGCTTGACTGTGTAAAGTTTAGCCTGATATCAACATTTGCTTAATGTGCTTAGAATTGAAAAAATACAGTGGAGTTCTTAAATTGGCTCTTGCAAGAATTTATTAAATTAAAAATGTCTTTGCAGAGGACATTTCTTTAGCAGAAATATCACATCTCCTCTGTCCAACCACTGCTTTACAGCTATCATCTTCTGCTTCCAAATCTTGTTATTTTAATGTATTTTTACTTTACTGAGGCTGAAGATCTTTTAAGAAAGATTTATTTCATTTTTTGCAGATACATAGCAAGTGTATTTTATGGAAATGGACTATGCTGACTGTAAAGAATCTTAAATTCACCAGGCAGACTGCTTTCTCTGAGATACTTTCCTTGAACCAGAAACGTTTCTTGCACAGCAATAAAAAACATGCAATGTACAGGTATTGTGAAATTGTTTAAAACTCAAAACTGAATGAGTTTTATTTGCTTTTTGGCTCACATAAGAGAGTAAATTGCTTATTTCTTATCAAATAAGTAGTACTAACAGAAAAAGATTCTGGTGTGAATATTAACACACAAGTAGGGAAAATTCTTATTTAACTAACTAGTTCTGACTTCATCTTACAAGAAAAAAACTCAATATCAAAAAAGTTCCCATTTTCTAATTCTTCTTAAAGTCTTTAACTTTATCTTCCAGCTTCATTTAGTCATTCCAAAAACTAAGTTTTCTTCTGTATTCTGTCTTCAGCATTCTCTTTTGCTGTTGCTGGAATTAGTCACCTTCGGAGGAAATTCTGTGTTGTATATGGCTGATAAATCCACTCCTCAGTGGAAGAATTTACAGTGTAGCTTAACTTCTTAATGTAATAACATCCCAGACAATTCAAGACTTCATAAATGTGATAAGAAAACACCTGCAATCAGAAAGAAGCTGGGAAGGTGATGCATTGAACTTACTGCAGCTTGTCCACTTTAATGGACATCTTTTCTATATAGAAAATGGACAAATATAGATGTTTTTGTATAATTTAAGTGCCATGTGAAATAGGACATGCAGAAATAGGCTTGTATCTTTTTTTCTTCGTTTTCTTAGTCTTTACCATTATTACACAAAAATCAAAAGTGACAAACAAAATTCAAGAGGATTTTAGTTCCCATGTTACTCTGGTCTTTGACCTGTACCAATTCCCACAGATAGCACTTAGATGTATTTGGTTATCCCTGGAGATAGATCCAAATATTGAGCAGATCAAGCTTTTGAGTTTTCTAGTATGGCCGAGAGCCTGGAATTGTAATTATTCCTGATCAGTTAGGTCCCTGGCTGCAAATAACTCTGCTCTCTGGTTTCCGTAAGTATTCTAGAACATAATTCTTATAGGCACAGGGTACCGAGCAAGCATGAAATACAGGGAAAGATTGGGGAGCTTCATCCAAAAGAACAGGACTGAATAACAGCTGGATTTATAGCTGGGATAATGTTTCTACAACAATTTTTAAATATTTTTTGTTTGTTACTAGAGACAGATCACTGGGCTTTTTAATTCTCCAGAGAAGCTGGGGGAAGATGACTGGGAGTTTTGGTTTATTACCTGCTGGCCCTTAGCAGACTCATAGTCAAGTGAAAATCATTTCAATCTTAGCAAGCAGGGAAGTTTGTCTGTCTATGAATCACTGTTAATCTACTGCTTGTTATCACATTTTGTACATTTAGATTACCTGTGTAGCTTAGGAGAGTGGTTTACAACATTCCTGTAGTTTAAGTATATCTGGCTAAATAATACAAAAGCTTGTGGTTTGAAGATGTTCTTTAAAATTCATTAAAATTTAGGGTTATTAGCAAGTGACAGAGGTGAATATTTGATCAGGAGAGATGCAGTTTGAAGAGACATGGTTTGTTTATAAATATTACAGGGAGATATATCAATGAGGTATTAGATACTAGCATGAAAGAAAGATTTACCTATGCTGACTATTTACTACCAGTCATCAACTAAAACGTAGCACAGTTTGAGTTACATCAGTATGTCAGATCAGATGGATAAAACATCTACGTCAGTAAATCTGATCTTCCCTTTTCCTGCTGAAGCTGGGGCTGAAAAGCAAGAATGGCATCAATAGTGTGGTGGCTACGAAACCTCTCCGTCAGCTCAGGCAGGGGTAGCTGCAGGTGACTGTGGAAGGCATAAAGCCAGGTCTACGCTGCTCTTTCTTCATAAAGAACGTGGAGAACAACCACAGATCTAGCCCGTAGACTTAAATTCTTCTATATTAAGTTTCTCTCTATAATGCTGTTTTGCTGTAGAGGTGCTTAAAGCCAGTCCTTTCTGACACCATATACACAACTCTTAGTTGTGTATGTATCAACATTGCTGGATTTTAATATCACTGAAAATGTCCCACGTGACCTCCTCTGGCAAAGAATGAAAACAGCTGCTGAAATACAGACTAATTTAACAGCAAACTGTAGACAAACAATCCACTCTTCTAAGTATAGAAGTCGGTGGATGTTTTCCTTTCAGATGGCACTTCTGTTTTAGAGACTCACACATATCACAGAAAAGCCAATGATGATCATGTTAAAAAGTTTTGTGAATTAATTTATGTACCTACTCATAGATATATTCATTTATATGTACTTAGACTCAAAATGTAGGATTTTTTTTATTCTCCTATTCTATTACTCCCATATGCAGACTTAAAACATAAATAGAGAAGAACAGTCAGGGCTGTCTGTTATGAATGTGGAATCGCCTTCTCCCACATAGTGCTGATGTTTTGTTTTTATCAGTTTTGAAGAATTTTCCGAATTCCTACACTTTATTGAGCTTAGAGGATCATATCTAACAGTTCTATTTTCATAGTTCTTTCTTTAAAAAAAAAAGTTCAGCTTCATGTGATTTCATTTGTTCCCATTTACAGAACTCAAAACAATCTGCTGTATTTTTCTGTCTTCCAAATGTTTTGGGAAATAACATGCTGTAGTATAAATTACAAAGCTAAAAGCCTTCAATAGGCTGCTAATTTGTCCCTGAAAACACACTTGTTTTTAATTTCTCAGTCTATACAACTGACTTTTTTCTAGTTCTTCTCTGGATATTCTTTCTTTTTTTTCTTATTCTGCTGCTCTTCCTTTCCACTGATTACATCCAAATGCGGCTAGGGGTAACAGCTGATTCTTGTCACAGGAAAAGACGTCAGATTTTGGATAAAAATAAGGTTCCCAAAGAATGGAAATATGACAACCCATTAATAGAAATGAAATCTGAACTCGTAGTCATCTGACTCACATCTCAATTATTTTTCTCAAAGTTACAGAGTTCAGATGTTTTGCCGATCTCTGTGCGACATTAGGCATAATCTACTAGAAATTATGAAGAGTAATTACAAAGTAGACTGGAAACTGCATAAAGTGAGTTTTTCCAAGCTTAGCAGATTATTGAGTAGTAGAGCCAAAAATGCTGGAATCATAGAATAATGGGATTATAGGCTTTGATGCATTTCAGTAATGTGTTACTGCTACTCTTTTGGACAGCCCTTCTCAGGGGAGCAATTACTGACATGAAAATACCACTAGGAAGTGGAAATAAAAGCAATATATCTATGAATGGTAATTGTCATTAAAGGCTAGCATTCAGAGTTTACTGCAGGACTGCAAATAAATCTGGGTTGCAAACTCCATGGCAATTCTGAATGACTTTTGACATATGATTCTAAAACTTATTTGGTCTTTCTCATGAGTCATATGTGAATCTGAAATCACTGGGCTGCTTGCATGAAAACTTAGTTTTAAAGTTAATACCACAGGACCCAACTTTTCCTCTGTTTCAGTCTTAACTTTGAAAACCATTTTACTGTTAATCTTGCGTTTTCATCTAGTTCTTTTTTTTTTTTTTGACCAGATTAAATTTTAGCTGTGACAGTGTCCTGTTGATTATCAGTCATAGGGAAAAAGAGTATGTTGTACACAACATAGGAAACTATTTGAAAGATAATAGCATCTTTCACTGCTGGGTATTTGACTGCCAAAGTGGAAAAGAAATGTTGACCTTGTGGGTATCATGGAATAATTGCTTATTGCATTAGGCAGACTTGCACTTTCCTTTGAGATTCAGTAAAGACAGAATGTCAGTCTTGATGGACCAGGAGTCTGATCTGCCAGGACAACTCTTTCTGTTCTGGTACACGTGACCTGTCAGTGTCTATACTGGGAAGATAAGAAACGTATCTATTGGTGACTGAAGGCTAAGGCATGTGGAAAGAGATTTCTAAAGGAACAGTTTTCCTTTGTCAGTATGCAGGGAACAACCGTTGTGGAAGTGGAGCAATGCGTGACAACCAGTTATTGGGGACAATTTATCAGAACTAGAGTTGGGTTATTTATTTACTTAACTATATAAGAAGCCCTGCTACATGAAATAAATATGACAGCTATTTTAGGGAGACAAAACTTCAACTAAGAAGCTGTTTGGGGTTGAGGTAATTCACCGATGAGCTGCAGTTGTACAATTGATAACAATTTTCTTTACTTCACTGAAAATGCTTCTAGAATGCAGGAAAAAAAAAAAAAAAAAGATTGGCAGGTCTTAATAGTGTATTATTTGAGAAAAATGCATTTAGCAAGTATGGAAACTGCTCATGTAGGTAGAGTCTGGTGGACATGTGATGGGTATTTGTAAATGGAATATGATTGCATAAATGTACATGTAAATGACTTCTCTTTTTGAAGAGCTCAGCTCTGTGAGATACTAAATGCTGTAAGGTCCTGTCAACTCTCAGAGCAGAGTTCAGCAAGGACTCCATAGGATTTGCATCAGTGGTATTGTCTGATTAAAAAAAAAATATATTTTGTGTAAGTCTCCCACTCCCAGCAAAAGCAAAAGGCTCCATACCTTTCTTGGGTGTGTTATTTCTTATTTAGGTTAGATGTTAGTGGGAAGTTATTCACTATGAGAGTGGTGAGCTGCTGGAGCAGGCTGCCCAGAGAGGCTGTGGATGCCCTGTTCCTGGAGGTGTTCAAGGCCAGGTTGGATGGGACCCTGGGCAGCCTGATCTAGTATCAAATGGGGAGGTTGGTGGCCCTGCATGTGGCGGGGGGTGTTGGAACTTCATGATCCTTGAGGTCCCTTCCAAGCCAAGCCATTCTGTGATTATTCACACTACCTGATAGCGTGGAGTCAAATCCAATTCCAGCATTTCAAATTAAGCAATTTAAACAAAAAGCTCATCATTGTCATACTACTTGTTATACCATTGTTATAACTGATTTTACTTTTGAAGTGAACAATTTTAACTGTAAATAGAGCAGAATTAATCTAGCATCAGGTACTACATCAGATATCACATTTCTTAACAGCTTGCAACTTGTGTTATCTCCCCTGATTTGAGGAAAAAAAATGGAGTCTTCAACAACAAGAATAAAGGTCTGAAAAAAACATTGCAGGTACAAATACTGGTGAGAAGTGACTCTTATTTAGCACTTTAGTGTTCCTCACTTTTCAGAAAGCCAAAAATGTTCTAATTTATCACAAGAGATTTCCACCAGATACCCTCTGTTGATGTGACAGTTCATTTCCTTTTGCACTTCAGTTGCTTCAGTCAAATAGTTCATACTTTGCCTTGTCATGTCCAACCACAGCTTCACTGACTTCATAAATAGAACATGCAATTGCCTGTTCTGGGAAAGCTTATGTGCCAGAAATAATGCTTAAGAAGGAGGATTTGATTTCAACTTGTTCTGGCACGTATTTGGCGTGATTAAGAAAAAAAATAAGATAGCTCTATTCTGACATAAAGAATATTATGATTTTCTTTCCAAGCGTGTACATTTGAAATTGTACTAAATGAGGCAGTTCTACACTATTTACTTTAAAATGAGTGTTTTTACACATAAATGATACAGGTGTTTGGATAATATCTAACGGGTACCATCAAGGAATCTGACCTGATTGCTTTTATTCTTTCTAGGTTTTTACATAACAAAAAAGTCTTTTCATATATTACTAGAATTCGTCATTAATCTTTTTTATCACATTACCTCAATGCAGTAAAACCACTGTTACAGAAGTAAATGTTCATAGTGTATTTTTGCTTGGATTTGGGATAACAGGATTGCTTGTATGGGGCTGAATACTGATGTAGTTTGGATTCCAGAATAATGGAATATGATGCTTACCCCTTGAACCGAAGCTATATATGTGACCTTTATTAAATCAGTTTGATCCTGGCCCAGCAAAAAGCAGATATTTGTGCAGTGACGAACTAATATTCATGCACTTGAAGTCCTGTCTTTTAGGCGTTCCTCTCACACGGGCATTACCTGCACGATGCCTTTGTTCCTCTCTTCCTCTTGCCTTAGTTATTTGTAGGTCAGACATGAAAGCCAGAAGAGCTTTCAACATGTGTAAAGTATCTAACACAGCAGAGTTGCTTGTTGGCTTCAAGGAAGTGCTATTACAGATCCTGCTCATTGTACTCCCACTGACCTTAATGTGAATGTTTGCATGAATAATTGAGCTTTGCATGTGTATTCACATAGATAGAAAAATGGTACTGCCCTGGGAAAAATGAATGGGTCCTCCTTTCTTTCTGCATATGCCTTCTTCATTGTGGTAGGTTTGCTCCCTTAGTGTTGCTTTTTCTTCCCTGACTTCAGTGACAATGAGCTTATTTTTTTTTCCCAGGTATCTGATGCAACTGATGACAATAGAAGTCAAATGATGACGTGTAGAATTCTATTAGAAGCCACAGGAAACAATTCCTTGAGCTCTCCATTGGCTTAAACAACTGTATAAAAAACGTGCCAAAAGACATCTAGTTAACGGCTTTAAATGTGAAATCATCTACAGCAGTAGTGTCTTGTTGCGTTCCTGCTTCATTATCTCAACAAACACATTGTTTTGGTGCTTTTTTGTGTTAAGGTTGTATGTACCATTCAGATCATCGTAAACCTGAAGATACCAATTAAAGAACTAGTAAATAAGTTGCTTAAATATATGCCATCAAATTTTATATGCTATGAAGTATTTTTTATAAAAGTGAAAGAAAATAGAAAAATCAAGCAGCGCAATCCTGTTTCCAGCTCTGCTAAGAAGAGAGGTGGTCCAAACTGTCATTGAAGCGCTGACAGTTCATGTTTACAAATTTGAATTCTGTTTATGGTTTCAATTTTTTGAAGTACTTTTACTAAAAGCCTCCCCTTTTAATGCTGTCTACTGTGCATAAACGTCTATACGTATAGTATAACTTTGTAAGATTCTTTGTAAGAGACTCTCTACTCAATCACTATATTTACAAGAAGAGCTTAGTGACAGCATTTGCTGGGTCAGAATTTCTGTTTTCCTGCAGTTGTCTCTCTGGGGCAGGATGTGTGGTTACCAAGGAGAAAGGAAGTAGCTTCCAGGAAACAGTCACAGCTTCAAAGAAATCTGCAGTGCTGAGAAAAGCAGATCTAAACACTGCTTTCTTCTCAATACAGATGGAGAATTCTCATCTTACAGTCATTTTCATCTGTCCTCTCAATGTGAAGAAAACTGGCATTTTTGTGGTTTGGGTTCTGGCACTATCTTAAGAGAAAAGCAATATTACTGTATAATAAGAAAAGTGTATGAAGGCCATTGCTGCAGACCTGAAAGAAAGTTGAGAAAGGGCATGTTAGCATAATACAAACTTACCTGTTAGATAACTTTAGAATTGGTACTAATGTGGGAATTATAAACATACTTGGGAAGTGGTCTGGAGGACCACAGTTATTATTACTGGGAGGCTGTGCTTCTGGCAAAGGAATAGTAACAAAGACTCCTCAGTTGAGATGTTAACAAATTTTATTTCATTTTCTTGCTAATAACTAAATGGTAAAATGATGCCCCAAAGATAGAAAAGATTACACTCCCCAAAGAGACTCATGAATGTATGAGAAGAGCTATTCTACCTTACCTATAAAAACTGTCAATTTAGTGATATAGAACACAGTATCTGTATCAGAGAGAACAAGAATGTCTGCTATAAACTGGGAGATTACAGGTCCGGAATGACAGTAACAGGGGAGACTCAATTGCTAGTAGCAAAATGACTGAGCTGACTGTATGAAGCAGCCATGGAGAGAAATACCTTTGAGTTGGGTGGGTAGGAATGAGGATTCATGTATTTGTTCTACAAGATACGGATACTGTATACTGTTATCTCTGTATACAATTGCTTTTGTTTAAAAAATATAATATATAAGGAATATAAGACAGAAAAAACTACAAGGACAAGCAGTCTAGGATGAAGTCTTTTTGTCCTAAGAAAGAAGGAATAGTATAACTTTGTTCGTTTAGCCTAACAAAGCCAAGTCTTAGAGGAAATAAAGTTAATACAGATGTATCTGTAGAAAAACAGTAGGGAGGGAAAACAACCTTCTTCCCCCCCCCCAGATAACTAAATGTGAGAATAAATTGGGTCACAGTTGCCTTTAGGTAGGAAATCAGAAACATCTTAATGTTAAAGGTTTGAGGTTCTGCAGTGTTCTTCCAGGAAAAATACTGAGTAAAATTCCTTTCTCCCCTGCTGGTTTTGGGGAAGTTGTTTAATCAGGCTCTGCAGGCGCTCTGTGACATAGCTGGCTAAAGCAGAGAATGAATTCATTAATTTGGGAAGTCCATTCAGTAGCATCTTCTGACAACCAGAAGCAGGTATGCACACTACCAGCTGTAGGGAAGGTATTTTTACTGTTTCACAGAACACTGTCGTGCTGTCAGCATTTTATCTGTAATGCAAACACTCATCACTCAGAAGTCTAAGAAATGGCAGTTTCAGTATTCAGTTTTCCACCACTGGGAAGTGTGCCCTATGGAAACATTTAGCCTAAACAATGAGTTTAAATACTATGTCATTTCTCATTTTTCCTTTTCTTTTTTTTTTTTTTTTCCCTGACCATTTTGGCTTTTTCACTCTATAAGAGGCAGAGATGCACAGTGGAAGATGTGAAGTCCATATTACCAAGAAGTTAACTGCAGCTTTCCCAGTTAGTGTTGTAGTCACAGTTTTCCTTGGAAGTCTTCCTTAAAAAGCACAAGAGATTTTTTTCTTTTTATGTAGAAGTCTCTTCCCTGTATTGTCACTACTTGGTAATGTTCTGAAAGTAACATATACTTAAATAGAGGCATTAACCTAGAAGTACTTAAAACTCCAAGGTGACTAAATACAAATGCTCTTGGCTTACTGTCTTATGTCTGCTTACTTAATTTGGTTCTTCTTGCCTTTAAGACACCTTTGGCATGAGAAAAGGAGGGTTCCAGAACTGATAGCATGTCTGGACTAAGGTCTTAGTCAAGTAGCACTTTGAATATGTGTAGAAATTATCTTCAGTTACATAAAGGAATTGGGGAAAGCTTAGGAGTGACAAGGCAAAGAAACGATGTTTGTTGTCTCAGTTCTTTCTGCTCACTGTTAAAATTAGCTGTTTGTTTTCTCCTTTTCCCCTCTCTATTAAAGTTAGCTAGGCAGATTGTAATGTAAACATTTTCTCTTTTTATTAAGATGCTTGTGAAAGTTTTCAGGAGTTTATGTCTGAGGAACATAGGAGGTGTCTCTGCAGGTCCTTGTCACAAGAATCTCCAGTTCTTCATTTGCTGTTTTCCTCAGGCTATTACGTATGACAAGAGCCAATTCTTTTGTTCTTTATTTAAGTTGGACTTATGGATGTCAGTGACTTGTCACCCACTGGGGTAACTTGCTCTTTAGGTTAAGTTGCTAATGGCAACTTTGTTTGAGTCGAGAGAGGTTTTCCTAGTATATATCTCCCAATATATATATTTTTAATAAGTAGTTTAGTTTAATAAAGTGGTGTACTTTTGCAAGGGGTGAAAGAACCCTTATATAGGCAGGTGAAGTTTTTTAAAACACAAGCTTTATTGTTAAGTAAAAAAATACAGTGGCTGTAATCATGAAACACTGCTAAACAGACAAAAATGGACTTGTAAACAGGTCTTTGGGAGGTCATAACTCAAGTTACATTTATTATTCATATCATAATAAAGCCTGGAATCTGCATTTGGAGATAAATATTTTATTGTGCTAAGCTCTGCACAGATTCTGTTTCTCAACCACATTTTAATCTAATGAGAAAATGTATGCAACATATGCAACAAAGAAACAATGGGATTTCACTGTAACAATGAGCAAATTGATATCCTAGCTTCAGGATTGTGAAGACAATACGGTAGCACTGAGATTTGAATTTCAGTGCTTCAGGATATCGTCTGTCCTGTTGGTAATGTATCTTGATTTTACAGGAACTAAACAAAATGATGGGCAGGTGCAAACATGTTGGGTGTTTTCAAACAGATCGTCTGCAGAATCCCTGTTCCTTTTAGGCTGGGTTTGTTAGACAAAGTTCCCATGTATTGGCTTTGTTTACATTCAATATTTAGCAGTCACTTAGATGAGTTTTCTGTCTTTTTGAATCTTTCTTATATCTCAGAACTGGTAATGCAGAGAGATGTGCACTGTGTAATCTGAATCACTTGCTCATGTCATGATCTCTTGACTTGAGTGGCTAAAAACTGCCACTGATATAATCTGGCAGTCAAATAATTTAATTCCTGTCATTCATTTTGTGGCCTGCTGGATGTTAAAAGCACACGGGAAAAATAAGAATGAAAGGAGATAAAAGCTCTCGTGTCAGTTCTGGTTGGTTGTTTCTATTCCTTTCAGCTGCTGCTCTGAGTACCTTAGCATTCAACTTAGGCAGCAGAGACTTGTAATCTAGGATACGTGACAATGGAAGATTAATAATCTACAAGAAGCACAGGCCATCACCAAGTGCGTATTCTGTCTGTATCAATTAATATAGGAAAAAAATTACAAAGAAGCAAAATACTGTCTCAGTTTTACCTGGGAAAGGCGTGTCAGTAAGCTGATCTTTGTTTCTTTTAGTGGACTTGGGACATAATTTGAAATTGTCAGGCCTACTAAAACACAGCAGTCTGCCTAGTCTGTAGGCAAATATGTGAGTAGCTGAAATATTTCTATCTGAGTAAACAAAACTGCAGTTTTACTGTCCTGTTAGTAGTAGTGGTGGCTTGGGAAGGGTAGGTTCAGTTCACAGTACTGTTTGGTATTAAGGCATTCCTCCTATTGATGGCAGAGGAGGCAGAGATTACTGGGCAGAAAAATGAGCTCCCCTCTTAATTGCTGCACTTAGTGTTTCTCTGAGGCACTTATTGCACTAGAAAGTTCAAGCCACAATCCAGGAAATACAGGGATATAAATAAATCCCTAGAGAGAAGTTTTGTTACTATTGTCTGCAAATTGCACTATTATCCATAAATTGAGGCAGCAGATGGAGGATGCGTGGCTGAAACGCTTTGTTTTAGTTCCATTTATGCCTATTTTTTTTTCCAAATTCTTGTAGTGATAATTTCAAGGAGCTACTGTGAATGTGTCAGCAATTACCAGGTATGGATTTGACTAGGGTGGGAAGTGATGTTAAACATTGGTCACCTGGCTATCAGATGTTTACAGCTTGAGACAGTGATGATGTAAAGATTTTTTTTTCCTAAAGCAGGACGTGAGGATAGCTGATACAAGAGCATGACATTAACTACTCAAATGGCTATAGCACCTCTCCAAATTCCCACTTAAAGAGCTCTTGCTTCAGTTCACATAGCTACGTATTTAACTAGCTGTTGTTAATCAGATGAGTTTTGTGCTTTTTCACTGTTTTTTTTTTTTTTTGAAGAAGAGGCATAACCAAGTGCCTCCAGAAAGTTTATTTTGCTGTGCTGAAGCTGCAATTTTTTTTGATGTATCAAAACATCTGTTGCTTCAGCACCTGTAGGCTGTCACCGATTGGCATCATGAAATACACAGGGGTGATAACATCAGACCTTTTCTTGTTGTTTCTAGTTTGGAAGCAGAGCTCATGTGTACTTGCACGTGTCCTGTAATATTTATACCTTCTCACAACTATAGAAGTTGTTTTCAGTTATATCAGACGTGCTGGTTTATGTAGGATTGGTGTGAAGCCTTTTGAGTACAGTCTTTTGCAACTATTTCCAGTTTGTTTGCTTTTCCCTTGTAACAAACAGAAAACAGAGCAAACAATTTTCAAGCACTCTAAATGTAGCAAGGCCATCTGTTGTCTACAGAAACTATCCTAATGAGAGCGGTGTTTTTTCTGTTATGTCTCCTGAAACTAGCACATGCTTAAATTTCTTTTTTTTTCCCATCTTATTTACTTATTTAAAATCTCAAGTGAATTCTAATACCTGTATTTTCATTTTGAATATATGCCAAGTGTCACTTCTGAGGGTCATTATTGCTGTGTGTAGAAAAGGAATAGAGGCTGGAAAAGTGGGCTATGGGGAGGGGAGAACAAGATTAGTGTCACTACTCTGGTTTGTAAAACTCTAGTCTCTATTTCTTATCTGCCTCACTTCTGGTAAAATGTCACTGCGCAGAAGCTGAGGAGACAGAATGCGTAGTACTTTATTTTGAGTTAATGGGCTGGTGGAATCTGAAACTGCATCATAATTAATACAAATATTTTTCTTTTCAGAAGCATCAGTTACTCACAACTTAGTCACTCCTCGGGAAAAGAGGAAGAGAAATGGACTCAATTTATGGGAAGCTTCTATATGCAACTACCATGAACAGGAAGTGAACGGAAGAATAGAACATCTATCTGCAAAAAGGCGTCTTGGTTTACCTTCTGGATCACAATGACTGTAACCCCATATAAAACTGATTTCCCCTATACATCTGAAAAGGAAACTCGAGAAGAAAAAGGAGTAGGTACACGATTTTTGGGCCAAATGTCACAGAATGCTGTTGATAAGAGACTTGGGAAAAATTTTAGACATCCTGTCACCCTGAAGGCAATGAAATATCAGTGAGGATCGAGCAGTAGAAACTGTGACTGGAGAGGAAAAAGAATCTTTCATTTAAAGCCCTAAGATATCTTCACTATTAAAATTCAGCACGCTTTCAGAAAACAGACTGAAGGAAGAATCAAGTACAGTTTTACGACTTCATAAATTTTACCAGTCTCTTTTAAGTTCTCCATTATTATTCACTTTTCAAAGACAGTCCATGGCATTACAGACTATCAAAGGAGAGGTCTGGAAAAGTAAGCTTTGAGAACCAATTACTAGAAAGCGTTACTACAAAATGTTTTTATCAGATAACTTATCCAGATTCCAAAACAGGAATTGATTCAGAGAAAATCAGAATATCTTCACCACAACATTTACTGATGATGAATCGCCTGTCAGAAGTCCTTGGGCAACACCTCTGTACCTAAAATTGGTACACACGTCCGAATACTAAGATGCATGTGGCTCAACTTGGCAGAAAACTGTGTACTTATAATGCTGCAACTTCTGAATAACTTGGGGTAAGTAATACATGGCTGTTCACCTTGGAGTTCCAGGTAGTCTCTGAATAATGTCTTGTGCTATACACAGCAGAAGATGTCTCTAAATGAGCTGTGTGGTATTTTTTTGTTTCTCCCTTTCACTGGGGAGTGAAGGAGCAAAGTTCTGCTTGGCGAATTATTACAGGATAAGATTTTACTTTGATTTTTTTTTAATCACTTTATTTTTGTGTACATGCTTTGCTATAATGCTTGCTTTGCACAGAAGATTTCTTCTCCACCTCAGTCCCTGCTTAGTTGGCCCTTGCTGTAGAAGCATTTATGTTTGTGAAGCAGGGTGTGGTCAGTATTGCGAGCAGCTCTTGTCGTAAATAGACTTATTTAAAGGAATGTTTGCCTTCTCTAAGGGTTCTTGGACTCTGAAATCAACTGATCACTCCTACAATATCCAAAGCTTGATCCTTCTGACTAATGGTGATCAATCCTTAGCTCTCACGTATGTCACACTGATCTCTGAAGTTGGTATTGTAAGCCAGCCAAATGTAACCTTTAGAAGAAAGTTCTTAATAGTAAGAAGAGTGAGGTAAGAGTATGTATGAGTGAGAATGTATGTATTGTGGGGAATAGAATCAAAGAAATTAAGTGATATCAGCTCCCCTATAATAACAAGAAAATTGTGCGTGACTCAGGAGCTACTTTCCAGTCCTTTCCATATTCATAACTTAGATGGCAGTTGTTTAAGTTGTTTATTATCTTTTATAAATACAAATTTTGGCATAAGATTATATACTTTTTTTTAGCACTGACACGTTAACAACAATCATAATAGCAACTCAGCCAGATGTGTGTAGTAGTTTCTGTTGCACACAGCACAGGCTGCAGTGACTGACAAAAGGATTAACTGAAGCAAGAACAGATAGGCTGGGAGGAAAGAATATGTGAATTAGGATTTTTGATCCAATTCTCCCATATCTACAAGCCACTAACAATCCCTTTGGTAGCGTGTACTGATGGGGCATGGAGGGAAGGAACACTGAGGTTGGCCCCAGTATGTACTGTCTGTAAAGCCATACAGCACTAGTTGCTGGGAGGGGGCTGTGAGATCCCCTGGAAGCAGAGCTAAGGCCCTTGGAGTGCTCCTAGG
>JAOWBP010031688.1:0-21891 GCA_028571105.1 Tragopan temminckii | reverse complement strand
AAGATTCGATTTCATTCGTTCGATTTGACCAAAAAATCGAATGTTTACATATACATTTCGAATGTTTTTTCGTGTGTTTGCTCAGACAAACTAATTTTACATAACACGGTTATGTTCGTAAAAAACCGTAAAAAAGGTTTGGCTGCTAAGTGTTTCCGGTCGAATCGTTAAGAAGAGTTCCTAACCGGCAGATAAAAAGGTTTGGTTGTTAAGTGTTTCCGGTTAATTCTGTACAGAGCTCGTAACGGGAAGTAAATTTTTCTAAAAACAAAATGAGAGCTGTTTCCAGCTAAATTTCAATTGATTATTAACAATCGATAATGAAGTTGTATATTTATTTCGAACATGATTTAAAACGAATATATTTCTGTGTTAACATTACAATTATTTTGAAAAAAATTCGTAAAAAAAGGTGTGTTTGAATCTCGTTACGAACTGTGTTGCACTTTAAGAAAACTGTTCGTAAAGATAGGTAAGTTTTTTCTTCATTTTCATCATGGTGAATTAGCGAACGAAACAATCAACTGTTTAGCCAAATCCAATTGATTAACAACGGACAACACGGCAGAAGGCGTATACTTGAACATGGTTTGCATGGAGTGAATGGCAGTTAACATTGGCACCAATTTCAACACTCTATTTCGTTCAAATTCGTACAGTGTTTGGCTTAATGCTTCCATTGAATCGTTGGTCGATGCGAACAGTTCATAACCAGCTTTTAATTTCTGTTCTAAACATTGTGCCAAACATGCGGCATCGCCTAGGCCCAGATTCAAACCTTGTCCCGCCAGTGGATGGATTCGATGTGCAGCATCACCAATAATGGCCATGTTCACTCGTTTTTCTTTGTTGGCCAACGCTTGTAGCAATGGAACTTTGGCTTGAATGGACCCGACCAAAAATGGTACCGTCGTACCAAAACCCAGTGGAAACGCTGCTCTTGACTTGGGGATGATTGATCGAAGAATGGGTGGCGACCGGATCTGAATCTGCCCATACAATTGACTCAAATTGAATGTTGATGCCAACTTATCCAATGGAGTTTGAATTCTGGTTTCTCTAATCAATTCATTTTGCAACCTTTGCACGAAATCTTCATCAGATAACGACATCCATTCTTGAAGCCTGGTTTTAGGCACCGATAACACTAATGAAGAATAATTGTCATCTAATGGCAGTAATGCGATCACTGAATCATTATCTAAGAAACGTTGAAATGCGATTTGATTTTTAGGTAATGAACATTCAACTTCTAACGTGGCAACAATTCCCATTTGTTCTAAATCCACTTCAAAATAAGGCAGATTTGATTTAGAACGAACAATAGATTTAAAACCATCACAACCAATTAATAGATTCGTTCTTATATTTTTGGTTAGTTGATTTCCATCTGGATTATTTAAATCAATTAATTTTAAATGTATTTCTTCACGTTGATTTGCTGGATTTAATGGATGAACATCACGGATAATATCAACCACAGAGGTTTTATAATAAATCTTCTGTTGTTGATCACCACCAGAAGATTCCATGTCCATGATTCTTTTGTGCAATGCTTCAAGAATTCGATTGTTTTCTATGATATAACATAACTCTCCGTCACCATCTTGACCACGAAAATTAATTCCATTTTGATAATGATCAGACCAAACATACATTCCTGATACTTTTTTTGCATATGGCTGAAGATGCTCATGCCAGATTTCGAGCTGTTGAAATAGTTGTTTCGAAGCAAGCGTTATCGATGAAACACGATTGCTGAATTGTCTTCGCTGGTCACCATCTTCTTGGCCCGAAATCAGTTTTGGTTGTGCTTGTTGTTCAATCAACAAGACACGTTTACTGGATAAATATGGGGATGCTTTCAATGCGGCATACAATGAAAAACCAACTATTCCACCACCGTTGATTATGATGTCATAGTGCTCGGCTTCAGGTGATGACACCGGGAATTCAGAACCAGAAACTTGGTCAAATTGATCTTGATGATCTTTAACCAATTGATTATGAGCAGAACGGATTATTAAACCACGATTTGGGAATGATTTATAATTTTGTTGCAATATTAACCGAAGAATCGATTTCTGTCAAAAATTACAAAAATCAAATCAAAAATTTTCTTTCTGGAAAAATCCAAAAAACTTACATTTAACATCGTTGGAACCGGAATTCGAAAAATAAATCCCAAAAATAATCAAAAATTCAAAATTTTTCTTGGCAGCTGTTTACAAATTTTGGCGAGGCAGTCACATGTTTATTGCTGTCCTTAAAAGACGTTACGCAACTTTTGAATTTTTTGCGGTTTTTACTATTTTAACTATTTTTACTATTTTTAACTATTATCAGATTTAATTAAATTGGAAGATAAATCTGGTAAGACATCTAAAATGATTTGATTATCAGGGTGTTGGACATGTTTAACCAGATCCTGTGCGATGGCTTTGATCATTATGAAGCTGGTACAAAGCACGAACATCGTCGTTAATGCCAACAATACAGATCGAGCTAAATCCTGTTCGGTTAATCCGATCCTGGCGCTCAACAAGACATCAACCATAGCTAAATAAGCCAAATAAAACAAGACCCAATAACGAAGAAAATGTACGATTTGTATGATCCAGCCATCACAGGTGAACAGTGCGCAATACCAAACTGACATCGACTGTTCTTCGAATCGAACGTTTCGAAAACGTTGGCCACAACGTCCGCAACGGTGAGTCTGGTTTTGGAGACAATAGTCGCGTATGGTGCTCGTGGTCCACGTTTGACAGGGACAGCTTAGCGATGATCGGGGCAGGTGGGCGCGTTTTGAGGACATTTCTCTCTGAGCCATATTTCACATTGAAATTTCAAACACAAAACAACCAAATTTCAGCAATTTATAATCACCAAAATTAAATTAAATTTAATGACCAATCAACAATGGTCAAAAAATTGGTTGATAAATTTTTGAGAACCAAAATCAAATAAAAATTTTAAGCGCTCAAATTTTAATTAAATAAATTAAGTTAAATTTAAATGAAATTATTTACAAAATGATTCGAAAAATATTTACAGGAACTTTTTTTGAAATTTGTTTTTGTTCGGTAAAATTTCTAGAAACCGAAAGCATTATATCTGGTGCCAGGTGCATTGCGAACAATACCGGCCGAAATGGTTTCAGCTGTTCTTGAATATCCGCTTGTTTGTGTGGTTGGGTATGTGGAGAATGGAGCCAGCCAGAATGGTTTCACTATGCCGTACGATGGCCAGCCATAGTTCTCGAAGTAACCGATCGATTGCTCGGACAGCGGACACAACATCAACAACATGGCGACCATGCACAACACAATTGATTGCAGAAATTTCATTTTGGTTGACGATTCAAACAATATTTAAAACACAAACAAAATGGTTAAATAATCGATTGTTTTCAAACGATAGCAATGCTGATAATCGATACTGTTCAAATCGAATGTTTTTTGTAAATTGGTTGGAACACTATTTAGATGTTGTTATTTGGATGTACAAATATGATTTAAGATGTCCAAACATTGTCTTCTTGACCATTTATATATGATCACACACACACCATGACCATGGATCGATGTCCACAATCACAACACATCACATCATAAATTCATTCATCCAAAAAACAAAAAATCTTCTGCCAACCTCTAAAATCATTCATCCATTCTCTTCTCTCACAGATATTTTTTCACAAAATAAGCATCATCCACAAATTCAATGTCAATGATTCGAATCATTTGTTGTTGTGTTGTGGTGGTCGTGTCCAAAATGGTTCCATAACTTCGTCTTCTTCTACAAACAAACAAAAAGCTAAATGTAGAAAGCTTATTAAAAAAAGTAAGTTCTCTTTACCTCGATTATTTTGCATTCTTTTTCTCTCTCACACACTTTTTTTCGAATGAATTTGTTAGTGGATGGTGATGTCGAAATAGCATCTTGTTTGCTATTAATAATTTTGATCCTGAAATTGGATATTTGTTCGAATCATCTTATAATTGGCCTTTTTGTGTGTGTGAGAGAGAACGCTAACAACGAACGAACAGCAAAAGTGCTGTGCAAAATAACGTGTTGTGGATTGCATCACCGCCGCCATTCCGAAACCATTCAGACATTTGAAGACTTGTTGTGTGCTGTTGTTGTATGCGGCAAATATGTTCTCAATGACAATCACCTTTCTTTCTCTCTTGGAACAAGATGCTGGAACAAAGATGCTTGACAGAAGTTATGCAATATCGTTTTGTTGTTGTCTGTTTTTGAAAAATGATTGTTTGTTGTCGCTTCAAGCCAATTTTCACACACAAACATTAGATTACGTAATAGATTCTTTTTTGTTTTGTTTTGGATCTCAGTTCTTCAGATCTTTTTTTTGGATTCTTGGATTCTAGCAGATGAGTTGTTGTTGTTTTTGGTCTGTCTGTCTAAATTTATTTACCTGAAAGATTCTTTTTGGTTTAAAAAGTGATTCCCGGGAATGTTTCCGTTGTCTTTTTACCGAAAAGATTCTTTTTTAGGTTTGAAATCAAATTCCCAGGGAAGTTTTTTTTGTTGTTCTTTTTTGAGAAGGAAAACTTGTCAAATGACGATGTTGGCAATGATTGCCAATTATGGTGTATGCAAATGGTTTGTCCACAATACAAAACAGGCCAAACAAATATTTGTGTTTGACACGTTGAATGTGCGAGTGACAGGTGACGGATGGCGATCGGCGCCATTCAGACTTCATTCATGTTCGACGTATACGTGATCTTGTCATCGCACTCACCTCTCAATGACATTTCATCTAAACATTCGACAAATTCGAATCATTTCCAGGACATTTCCCAGAACATTTCCCGTAGATTTTTTGGACATTTCCGAAAACATTTCTCTTGAAATTTTTAACCCTTTTCAACACACTTTCATTCTAAAAACCAAATTCAACTAATTCCGGAAATCATTTTCAGAGTTCTTTAATTTTCCCATGAATATTTCTCCATGCTAACCTCTTTTAACCCTTTTTCAAGCTTTCCAAAAAAATTCCAATTCAAATCAAGATATTTTTTTCATTTTTGTTTAAAATTCTAAATTACGTAACACAGCACAACATCACAATGATCATAATAAAAATCCAACAAGAGTTATTATTATAATTTTCAAGTTCAAGTTCAATGTTCACAAAATTACGCAAGAATCGCTTCCAAAAACAACAAAATCTTGAAGAAAACAAAAATAATAAAAAACTGATCACATAATCGGCGCTAATTACATTTTTTTCGAATGTTTTTTTTTCTATACTTTCGTTGTAAGAAAACTATTATGCAATGCTGTTTTGCACAAACAAAATGGCCAGCTCGAGCACGTGCAAACACGTGTTTTGTTTACTCTTTCTTTATGAATGATCCACTGACCTAGAGTGCTAGATTTTCGCCAATGTTAGCTTGCTGTGGGGATGAGCGTTCGATTAGAATGTTTTTTGCTGCTGTTCGTTGCAAATGGGCAGTGCTTGTTTGTTGTTTTCCAATCTTTTTTTCCGTTCCATCCGAAAGAGTCAAACACACTCACACACACACAACAAAACAAACCTTGACATTGACAATGAGAGAGTGAGATAACAAGCAGTCACTAACCATCGATACATCGATGTTGTGCAATCGATCTTGTAATCCTTACAATCTAAATTTATATTTTTGACAGCTCTAAAATAATATCTTTTATTATTATTATCTCCCTCAAATTTGTTTGGCGGCAAAATGGCGGATTAACATGTTACGTAATTTTATTTTAGTTTGTTTTTTTTTTGTTATTTTTGAATGCTTTTTTGTATTTTTTTATTCGATTGGAATGTTTTTTGGTTCAATTAGAATGTTTTTGAAACTTTCGAATGATTTTTTAGTTAAATTTAATTCTTTTAAGAATTAATTTAGCCATTTAAAACTGTAAAAAAGATATGCTTAGGAAAATTTTATCAAAAAACTGGGAAAAAATCCCACAAAAAAATTCAAATTTAAAAAAAACCAGGTAACATCTTATATGAACGGTTCACACGACTTTGTCTGTTTGTATGTGCTCTTCTGTTTCACCTTGTGTTGTGTTGGTTGTTTTGTTGATTTGTTTTTGGAATTATTTTTTTTAAATCGAATCTTTTTTAATCTTCGTAAGTATTCGAACCATTTTTTCATTCGATTCGAACCTTAATTTTAATTCTCCATTCTGATTTTTCTACAGTGAAACTTCCTTGTCATCAAGATGTTGAGCAAAAATCTTCAAACAATTCGTTTAATTAATTGCCAAGTGAAACGATGTTTTTCATCGGCTTCTGCTAAGGCTCAATCATCATCAAGTGGAATGCAAGTGTCCACACTGCCATCGGGAATCGTGTTGGCCACCTGCGAGTCCGAATCCCCGTTAGCCCGAATCGCTGTAATGGTTCGTGCCGGAGCCCGATATGAACCTCGTGGCAAGCTCGGCATGTCTCATGTGATTCGTTCTGCAGCCGGAATGGCTACTGAAAAATATTCGGCATTCGGCATTACCAGACAGATTGAATACCACGGTGGACGTTTGACTGTGGCAGGAAATCGTGACACAATCACTTATCTATTGGAAGTGCACAACGAAGGTGATATCGTGCCGAATCATTTTGAAATGGTTTGTGACACGGTCTCGCGGCCAGCATTCAAACATTGGGAATTGGCTGATAATACCGAACGTTTGATGGCTGATCGATCGCTGATGGAAGACACGCCATTCGTTCAGCTCACTGAAATGCTGCATCAAATCGCATTCAAAGGTGGCTTACGAAACTCGCTTTACATCCCAAAATTTATGGTTGGCAAACACAGCACTGATGATCTGAAGAAATATCATCGAGATACGTTTACCGGTGCTAATACAGTCGTCGTCGGTATGGGAATTGAACATCAAACGTTGACAGAATTGGTGGGAAAGAATATGGTCTTGCCTGGTAGTGCTGGCTTGAAAGATACGTCAGCATTTATTGGTGGAGAGTTCCATATGGATTCAGATTCGCCATTGACCTATATTGCCATTGGATGTGAAGGCGCTAGGTAAGGTTAATGAGTGACCAGCTGTCACTTGTCATCGGATGCAATTTGTAATTAAATTTAATTGTTTTTTCTCTTGCAGCATGAACAAATCAGCCAAGGATTACATTTCGGCAGCATTGATGCAGAAAATCCTTGGCCATGGATCGCAAATAAAGAATTCATACGAACTGAACCAAGTGCAACGTTTGAGTGCAGCGGTGAATCTTCACTTGGGCGGCAAACCATCACAAGACATCAGCGTTTCATCATTCAATTACAACTATGAAAACACGGGCATTTTTGGTTTCTATTTGGTGGTGCCAAGCCACTATGAAGTGCCAGCATTGACCAAGGCCATGGTTAAGGAGTTCAGGGCTACTTGCAATTCGGTTACTGATGCTGAGCTGAATGAGGCTAAGTATGAACATATCTAGCTCCGCCCACAATCTTGTTATTAATAATCATTTATAAAATTCCCGTTTGTAGGACGAATCTGAAAACAGCCACCCTGATCGCCATGGACAACGAAGCAGCAATGGCACACGAGATTGCATCACATTTATTATTGGCCGGAGAGAAATACAGTTTGGATGAATACCTGAAACAGATTGACTCGGTCACCACCGCTGATTTGAAAAGTCTAGGAGCCAGAATGTTGAAAAGCAAAGTGGCAATGGTCAGCATCGGACAAAATGCACCGTTCATGCAGGATGTCGTTGAATAAACACAATCGCATACAAACAACAACAACAACACAAACTAAATCAATTTTAATTCAGTTAAATTAGTTGAATGGTTAAATTTTTAAAAAAACAAATTCAAACTGAATTTAGGAAATGAAACAAACAAAAAATGAATTATTTGTAAAATAAATAAAAAAATTATTCGAAATTTTTCTTTGGAATTTTTAAAAAAACATTCGAAAACCATCTTAACACGTTAACTGCCATGGCAGGTTATTTTCACCAAGCTTTCTAAACAAGTAATGATAAATGTGGATAGATGGCAGCACATGCTTCATTTACTGAGTTGCATCAAAACAAAATTAGCCTATTTATCCAAATGGACAATTTATAATTGATTTGGTTTAACAAAGTTTTATTAAAATTAATTGTGTTTAATTTAATTAATCACCCAGAAAAAACAGAATCAAATTTAATTTTATCGTATAGTTTGACCAGGTTTCGATCTGGAGAAATGTTGCAGGAAATTGAGATTTTGGATCTTGGATTCGGGTATTGTTCCAGGATGGATGAATGGGGCTCAGTGATCAGGGTCCGTTGGGATGCACAACAATAGTGAATGTGGGTGAGACATAATTTTAATTATATCCACTTTTATTAATTGATCGTGTTCTCCCATACAGACATGTTGCCCATTTGGACAGAACGTACCACGCTTAATCATTATTGATGAACAGAATGTTGATTGAGACCAGATACATGCACCACATACAACACAGAGTTGGGGGTGGCGCCGTGCAGAGGGTGGGGGAGGGTGAGGGAAGGCGGGGCTCACACCAACCAAATCCACTTTCATCTTCTATGTTTGTGTGTTTGTGTTTATGTATTGTGGTGCAAGTTTCAAATTTCATTTCAATTCAATTGGAATCTTTTTGTTTGGCTTCCATTTGGGAATTTCATTCAAACATACAAAATTCAATATGGACCAATCGAATCAAAACAAAACAAAAAAGATTCGAATCGAATCTTTTTTTTCGAATGCTAAAAAATTGGAATATTCAGTGTTGATTTGCAATGTGCAAAACAGCAATCGGAAACAGAACGCCAAGAATATTCCAATATTCGAATCTTCTTCTTGTTCATTTCCTGTTTTTCGAATTTTTTGTTTGGTTTTAAGTTGATGTTGTGTTGGGCCACTGTAAAATATGCCCAGCCAATCATATCACACTTTCACACAGCTAACATTTCCGTTTATTGTTTGCTTTTTTTTATTTTCTAAAAAACCTTATTATTATTCTACGATGATCACTGTTTTCCATTTCACTCTCGTTAATTTTCCTCTCTTTTTTAAAAAAGATTCAAATTTTGTGGTGGAGGGAGGCAATTTCAGGGTGCACACGTAATAAATAATAACCAAGCCTTGGTTTTGTTTAAGACAATTTGTTTTATTTATTACGTGTGTTCACCCTAAATTTGCCTCCATCAACCCTAAAAGGAAACTTAAAAAACGGAAAATTAACGAGTATTATCCTAGTAAAGTTCAGTGATTCGTGAGCATTGTTCATTATCACATATAAAAAATCTTTTTTTTCTAAGAAAAAAAGGGAAAATTAACGAGTACTATCCTAGTAAAATTCAATGAGCATTGTTCACATAACCCTGTTTTGTTTAAATTTGTTTTTTTAAAAAAAGAAGAAAAATAGGATCAATTTGCAATGGAAAGGAAGAATGCAATGTAATGTGCATATGTTTTTCTTGTTTTCCAATGAAATTTTTTTTTATTTTACAAAAAAAACAAAATGTAAATTTTGTTTTTTGTTTGGGTAAATAACAATCAACAAAATAAGAAAAATAAAAAACAAACCTCATTTATTATGATGATTGTGTCAACTAGTGGCGCCATCTGTTATCCGTTTTTATAAAAATAACGATACAAGTTAAACCGACAGAGATAAGCTTGCCTGCAATGCATTTTCTGTGTTACTGAAGAAAAAACAATGCAGCTAAGCTCATCTCCATTGGATTAGTTTTGCTGTTTTTTTCACTCTCGTTAATTTTCCTATTTGTATTGTTTTGATGGGAAAATTAAAGAGAGTTGTCCTAGTAATTTTTTTTCAATGAAGTTCATCGCTGGATTAGTTTTTTTTGTTTTCTCTCGTTAATTTTTTTGTATAGTTTTTTGCATAGGAAAATTAACGAGGCTTGTCCTAGTAAAAAAAGTATTTTTTTGTTGTTATGAAAATGAAAAGATTATTATGGGCGCTTAACTATGATTAAAGTGTAATGTGATGTAATGTAATGTTATGTTATTAGCATGCGGAATTATTACCATTGAAATGTTGTTTAATTTTTACTAGGAATAAATTCTAACTAGTAAAATTCCTAGTTAGGTAAAATTAACGAGATTAGAATTGTGTTGTAATTTGCATATACAACACAAAACGATTTGACATCTTTTTGTTGTTGTGTTGTTGTTGCTAGTAAAACAACAAGACGGCAGCATTAATTGCATTTATAAGGTGCTCATATAACACGCTTTGGCTTCATTACACCCATTGCATATATTACTGTTCATTATTCGCTCGCTCTCAGACACTACATCTAAGCCACACACAATCCTTTTCAGTTCATTTTCTTGTTTGTGATTTTCTTACTGGGTTTAATGTCGCAAACACACTGATTATACAGGAAAGGTTCGCTTTTTCGAATCTTTTTGTTTCGAACGAATTCTGTTTTCGAATCCTTTTTTTCGAACGAATTCTTCTCGGATTTTCTTGTATTGTATGTGTGTGGATATCCGGTTGTGTTGTGTAACATGCAAAACAAATGCCGAATTATAAGTAAGAATAGTTGTCTTAATAAACAAGACATTGTCACAGTGACATTGTTGTAATAGGATTATGTCCATTAGATATCTGGTTAGTTTGTTTTCTCACTACCATTATTTTACTGTATTACTATTATACATTACAACTTTTTTTAATCCGACAGATGGCGCTGAGTTTCATTTTTTCCATAATCATCAACGATATTTGGTGAATATTGCAAGCTGGATCGGTTTAACCCGTTAGATGTCTCTGAATTTGGAATGATGATGAGTAATCTCATATAAGATTGTATGTGAATATTGCATTGAATTGATTGTTAAGCTATTTTCGTTAACAAAACAAATTTTGGCTGTAAAAACAAGAGAATAAGCAGCCATAAAGAGTGGAATGGTGCAGTGGTGATGGTGTGGTGATGGCACACTCGCTCACATAGGGTGATGATGATGGTGATGAGATTCCATGCTAACAACATAACACACTTGCTTACATTATTATTATAACTGCACATCAAATACAAATATAAGACCAAATGGCACAATCGTGTGTGTGATTGGGATCATCAATGTTCAACACCAAAAACATTGTTTCTCAAAAAAAAACAAAAATCTTGTACGATAAATTCATAGTGTTTTTTCTTAGAAATGTACGAAAAGTTCGTGGCTGTTTTCTTGTCTTTCAAAAGGCGTTTTTCAATGATAAAAAACACTAAGAATTTATCGTACAATATATGTACAAAAATGATGTGAACTTTTCGTACAGTGTTTAAGAAACAATGCTTGAAAGTTTTTTTTTTTTTGGCTGGCTGGATGGCAGCAAATGTGTCATTCTAGATGAGAGAGGGAGCGGACAATAAACAAGAGAGAGAGGGTGAGAAATTCGCTTGGTTTGCTTGGTTGTTTGTTGGAAACTTTTGATGGCCAAAAATGAGACACACAAAAACAACAACACTAAGAAACAAAAAAAATTGCTTGGCACGTGAAACACAGAAAGAATCTTTCCATAAATTTTTTCGAACGATAAAAAAAAAACAAACCAACCAACCAAACCCTTTCATTTTACTAAAAAAAAACATTCGAATAAAGAAAAAAATTCGAAATGAACATTCGAATAAAAAAAGAAAAAAAACATTCCAACAAAAACATTCGAAAAAGGAACACCATCGAACCGAAAAAAACTACAAATCTTGTTGACAAATAAATAAGACAACGATAACAACACAACAGCAATATGTGCAATGTGCCATCCAAATATGACATTTTAATAATTCTTTTTTTTGGAATGACAGGGTTAAACACACACACACAAAATCATGTCATTTTTATTTTTTCAATTTAAAAAAACATTCTTTTCGAATTCTTTTTGTGTGCTGTCAAAAAAAGAGAAATTTGGGTGGAGCTTAGAACCAGTTAGAGAGAAGGCACGCCCATAAGCAATTATGTTTTATCCAATCACAACAACAAAAAATAGAATTATTAACTATCGATATTGATTGATTGAATATCGATTGTGTTTTCGGTTGGCTGCTTGCATGCAGAAAAAAGTTAATTGCGAATTTTGGAACCAGAACAAAAAAAAGTTAATCACATTTTGTTTGGAGAATAACACGTGCTGCCTAACAAATCATAATTAATTCATTTATAATTAATTATATTACTAAATCAAGCCATAAATTCGATTCGTGGAGAAACTCCCGAAAAAGAACTCCCAGAATTCCAAAAATTCTTTCATTTATTATATCTGTCCATAAAATTCGTTCATTTTAATATTTATTCAAACAATAATAATAATAGAATGAAAAAACAATAGGAAAATTTATTAAATTTCTGTCTTTGAAAACAAGAACGAATTTATTGGACAAACAGAATAAAAAATGCCGACAAAACTGGCGTGACTTAAGCTCCGCCTATTTTTTAAAAAAGAATGTTATTTATGAATAACTCATCATATTTGGATTCCAACAAAAAAATATATTTTTTTCTCTCTTTTAGTGTATGTTTTTCTTATTTTCGTTCTAGAATCTTTTTTCTTTGGGTTCGAACCAACAAAAAAGTAAATTTAATTTACGAACAAAAAGAGAAGAGAGAAGAAGAATTCGAATTCGAATTGGGGAATTTGTTTAGTGTGTGCAGCAGGCGCGCGTCTATTCCAACTTTCCTTTTTTTATTGTCTAAGAGAGAGAGAGAGACTTGGAGAAATATTGACATTTGGACTCGTTCCACATTGGCTCACTCAACACAAAACATTCTTTTTTTTAAAAAAAAACATTCTATTTTGTTTCCTCATTCTTCATTCATTTATTCTATTTGTTGTTTCCATACAACAAAGATAGAGAGATGCGCTATTCACATCTCCTTACAGTCAAACTTCACTTTATGTTAAATATGTTTCGAATCACGCGGTTTTTTACTTAAAGGAATTGATCCAGTAATAAAAAGAAGGAAGACTTCCTGTATATGGCTTTCTCATTTTGTTGGGGGTGGTACGTCCTATGTGAACAGAATTTCACCCTAGAAACGAAAAAAAAGAATTCAAATTGAATTAAGTTGAATTCTTGTTATTGTGTGTTGTGTTATTGTGGCGTGTTGCACGATTCTGCATTCTGTCTTACTGCATTCTATTTCCACACAACCTAAAAATTTTTTGTTGGGCTATTTTAACCGAATTATTGATTGATATTATAATAATGATTCAATTTAATAATAAAAGATAAATAATAATAATTCGAATGTTTTTTGCGTTCGAACGAAAAAAAACATTCGAATATTCGAATGTTTTTTATGATTCGAATTTTTTTCGAACTCAAAAAAAAACATTCGATTCTTCCTTATTCATTCGAATAGAATCTTTTTTTTGAAAAAAAGGAATTCTTTTTCGAATTCTTTTTTCAAGATTTCGTTCTATTGAATTATTTATTAGCCTAACAAAAAAGAGAAGCTCAGCTGCTGCCGATTTTTTTTTCTTTGGCAGCATGAGCCAATAGAGAGCCCCTGCGGCCATATTTCTCAGCTGTCATACAATGTGAGCAAATCTTACACAAATCAAATTAAAATTCGAATCTTTTTTTCGAATTTTTAAAAAAGATTCGAAAAAAAACAAAAAAAATCAATGGCTTAAAGTGGCATTCAGCGCCATCTGTCGACGGCTTAAAAAGTAGAATTTAAAGCACGTGATATGTCGTGTTAAATATTCATTCATTTTATTGGTGCGACAAATTGACAATATTACTAGGCAAAAAACAACAAAAAAATTACTAGGAAAAATTATTACGCCCAGTAAAAAAAATTTACATTTTTATATGTAATTTTATGTATGTGATTACCAAGTCAAAAATTCTTTTTCTTTTTTTTACTAGGCGAATTATTATAAATATTAATAATTCTGCTAGTAAAAAGAATGTAACCGTGTATAATGCACTCTGTTTTATGCATTCATAATAGGGCTCATCAATAATCAATTTTTGTTGGAATATCTCCAAAAAAGGGTTATATGACGGAAATCCATAACAATGCATAATAATTAAGTATGATGGAACGAAACTATCGATATAATCGATTCCATAATGAATAATAATTATGATGCAACGAAACTATCGATATAATCGAATTATAATAATCGATAGTGGCTAGACAAGATATCAAAAATGAATAACAAGCTTGTTTGTTTGTTTTTTGTTGTTAGAGTGAAGATAACCTGCATTTAATAATAGCGACTAGACAGTCAAAAGAAACAAAAACGTTCGAAAAAAAACATTCGAAACAATCATAAATAAATTCGAATCGAATGAATTCAATTTTCGAATTTTTTATATTTCAAATCATAAAAATAATAATAAAAAAAGGCCCGGCCCTAGTAGAAAAAATTTTTTTACTAGGAAATCATATAATAATAAAATACTAGTATTTTTATTACTAGGAAACTTACAACTATAGTAAATAATAATAACTGTTTCAAATGTTTCAGACAAATATATAAAAAAAATAACTGCCCTAGTAAAATAAAAACAAAAATATATTACTAGGAGAATTTGATTTTGATTTCAAACAATAATAATAAACGTCTGTCAAGAAGAAGAAGAAAAATTCGAAAGAAAAATTTTTGTTCGAAAAATTTTTCGTTCGAAAAAAATTTGTTCGAAATCGAACCCCTCCACAATTTACGACCTCCATAGAGGAAACGGAAGCTGCATTTAGAAAACAATGCAATTTTCGAACGCGAAACAGAAAATTAACTAACCGTAAACCAAGCGTGTGTTAAAGTTTACTTTTTTTGCTGTTCGGTAAGTTTACTAGGATTCCAATTATCAACACATAACTTTTTTTTGACTAGGAATTCCACCGTAAATATTATTCGCTAGCTGAAAATTTACTTGGGAAACACACAAATAAAGTTATTTTGATTGATTGATTGACAGAGAAAGTTTGTTTCCCAGCAAAATTACTAGCATAGTAAAACACAAGAAAGAGAGAAAGCCTAGTAAAGTGATCACGTGTGCCTAGTAGAATTTTTCGTTTTGTTTTTTTACCGGGGCAGTAAAAACAGGCAGAATATTTTCATGATTCACTGACTTTGTTTTATATTATTACTATTCACCGGGTATATTTTTGTCCTAGTAAAAATAAATAAAATACACTACTTCCATGAGTGCTATATAATAATCCTAGTTAATTTTTACTAGTGCTACTAGTACTACAACACAAAAAAGTGCAAGTTTGTTGGGAGCAGACGACAAGACCAGACCAGACCAGACCAGACCAGAGCAACAAAAAGTGTTCCGTCAAACTCAAATCTGCCAGTTTCATTGCAAGCATTCATCCAGCATGGTTCAAACTTATATTCCAATTCTTCTCTCAAACAAAATCAACATTCCATTTATTTTTTCCTGATTTTGACTCTTTAATGAAAAATATCAACCAATCAACAATAAGCTTTCAATACCTATAAAGTTAAAGCCACGCCTCTTTGGTCTTGTGTCACACCTACAGTTTTGTTTTTTAAAAAAATAAACCAATCATCAACAAGCATACAAGACCTTAAAACTAAGCCACGCCTCATTTGTGCGTGTGCCCCACCTCCAAGTGTTGTAATATAATTTGCAGTGTTGAATTTATCGACTTTTTTCTGTGGAAAAACGAATGGTGGCATTATATATTTCTTTTCCGGCTTTTGTTGTTATTAAATTTGACGTTAATTAAACTAATTTATTATGTTGCTGTAATGAAGATTTGATTTAAATCTTTCGTTCTTTTTTAAACAAAAAAAGGGTTAATGAATGCGCCTTCCTTTTCTCTGTTTGCTTCAATGCTTAACATCGACATCGTCTTACATTAATCTTCTTTTCAACATGCGACAATGTTTATAACAAAACACGCCTACTCTGGCATTAAGACACACCTCCCTATATTTTGTTAACAGCCTATCAGAATTGTGTTCTTTATTTTTGTTTTGTTTTGTGTGTGTTGGTGTCATAACAAAAAGGCACGCCTAAATCTGGCATCAAGCCACACCTCTTTTGCTAACATCCAACCAAAATTGTTCAATGTTGAGAACTTTGTTGAAATGTTGATTAATAAAAGGTGATAAGAACTTTGTTTAGCAGGGTTTCCTTTTGATTAATGTCTACACAACATACACTAGTCCACAAAGGGTTAACAAAAGATATTTTTTTTGTTTAACCCGGTCTCTCTCTCTTTTTCTCTCTTCCGCTTTCGGTGAATGGTGATTTTTCCCTACATCTGCCCCAATCAATTTTTCTGTGTGTTTGTGTTTGTGGGGTCAAAATGACCGATTCTTGACTCCGCCTCTCAATCTAGCATCAAACTCAGCCCTATCAATTTGTGTCTTTTTGGTGTGTGTTGGGGTCAAAATGACCGTTTTTATGAATTTGCCTTGAATGACCATGAGCCGAGATGATCATATTGTATGGTTCAATCAAAACCCATAGACAAACAGACAGACGGACAGTTATAGCGAAATCATCGAAATCACCCAACTCATCCAACTCATCTTGATCCTTCAACAAATAATAATAATAATTTTATGTTGTTTTTAATTCGCTTCATTTACGCTAACTCACTCACTATAGCTTGGTCTATGAGAAGCATCTTGAACACAAGCATCCACCAAGTCATCATCATCATCCATGAGCCATAAGCCATAAGCCTGAACCCGAATCAATCAATACTACTTTTCTTGGCTTGGCTTTTGGTACTCATTTTTTGAGAGGGCTTTTTGGCTTCTGTTATTATTGATCGATATCGAGAGTGAGAGTGAGAGTGATATATCCACACCAACTCATTCAAAACTATCGAATATCGATCGATAGTTTTAGGAATATTATTTCACAAAGAAAAAAAAGAGATCTAATATATAACATTAAAACAAACCAGCCAACCAAACAACAACAAAACAGCTAAATCAGCCAATCTCATACAACAAAACACCATAAGATACAACCAGGGGAAGAATTGTATCGATTTCTTCTCCTGTTGTTTTGCTACAGTAGCCATTTTTGTGTTTATGTGTGATTATTTGACGGTGAAAATGTATCAAACAAACAAAATATAATGACCAACCTCAACCAAGCATCAAATATGATTATTGAATTATCACAAATACATAATTTATGCAATACATAACAAAATATGGCTTGATACATTTTTTAAAAATTCGTTACATTGTATCCAATTTTTTTAAAGCTTTGTGTCAAAGGTGTGTTATTGTGCGTGTATGAGAAGAATATATAAAAATGTATCAATTTTTAAAATCGCTACATTGTATCCATTTTTAAAGAATATTGTGCAAGCTGCTGTGTCAAAGGTCTGTTTTTTGTAAGTGTGTATGAAAAAAGAAGAAAATGATGTATCAAATTTTAAGTTTGCTACATTGGACGCAATGGTGCCAAAAACGGAAGCTCCGCCTATTTTTATTCGTATTAATGTTATTAATATTAAATAATGCTATAACGGTTGTGAATTATAACAACAACAATAATAACAGTCAATTGGTTCCGGCAACAAATCTTTCATCATCACCAACAAATGTATTAATAGATCAAATATCTAGAGAACGCCGGTATACGCCCACATTTCATTTGGCCAATCCGGTAGTTTCTAGTGGTGCTGGTGTAATGGGCGGAGCATTTCCACCATGGCTCAATAATCAACCATCATGGACACAATTTGAAAATTTGCTGCATAATAAAAATGGTTATAATGATAATGAGAGTGATGATGGCGACCAGAATGTTGAATCAGAATTCTTTGGCCCAGTGTTTACAGTGGAGCCAGGTCAAACACCGGGGTCAAATTCTGGGCCAGGTGTATTACGGTATGACAACCACAGCCAACAGATAATGTTGTCCTGCAAAGCAAATGGTTATCCAATACCGCGAATATGGTGGCGCATTGATAATATGACACTGAGAAACAATGTCATGAATGCACCGCCAATATCACATCACCATATGAATGGCGCTTATGCTACTTTTGATTTTGATGATTCAGAATTTGAAGATGATAATATTAATCAAGATAATACAATTGATCATATACAAGCACATTATTCAGCACATTTAAATGCTTGGATCACCATTAGAAATGATGGACAAACACTGATTATAGGTGGTGATCAAACTAATGGCAAAGGTCAAAGTTCATCAACATATTTATACAGGAATGGGCAAGCATCACCACCGCAACCGCAACATCATCAATATATAAGCAGCATCATATCTCATCAGATCGAGTGCCTTGCACATAATCGTTTTGGCTCAATCATCTCTAAACCGATTATCATCGTACAACAACAGCCACATGGTTAGTAAATTACATTTTTTTTACATAAAACACTCTCCTTTACAAACAATCAAACGTAGTCAATGGGTTAACTAAACTAAATATCAGTTACAAAAACATAGATTTTCAATAAAAAAATCAATTAAAAAGTATATGTAATGCAATACGGTAGGCAATAGGTTAAAATATTAAGTTTAACCCTTTTAAAGTTTAAAAAAAAAGTTTTGGTGACTCTTAGAAAGAAAACTACATTTTTCAATAAAATCAAAATGAAAAAGTCTGTAATTGGTAAGGTTTGGTAATGTTGATAAAAAAGTATTTCTTTAATTAAATATTTAACCCTATTAGGGCTAAAAGTTTTTTTCTATTAAAGAAAACATAGGAATTGTAATAAAAAATCATTTAAAGCCAAATTCACCACGGTAACCAAGATGACAAGCAGACAACGAGAAATAGCAATTAAATTTGATTTGGATGATTCATTTTGATTCATTTTGGCCATTCTCATTTCATTTCATTGCAAAATTATATCTCCGTTTTTTGGGCTGGTTCCCAATTATTATTATTGCTCACCCCCGCTCTCTCTCTCTCTCTCTCTCTCTCTCTCTCTCTCTCTCTCTCTCTCTCTCTCTCTCTCTCTCTCAGGGGCTAGCTAACCAAACTACGAACAAACCGAAAAAAATCAATCATCAGAACAATAATAATAAAATAGATCTCTCTCTCTCTTTCTGATTCTAAATTGAAAATCATTGGTTGGATGATTTTTTTCTGGTTCCTGATTGGTTGCTGCTCACCCTCCAAAATAACAGCAAAAAAAACATATAGACCAATCACATTTCAATTCGTTTGTGATTGGTCTGTTTTTTTGTTGTATGTGTGACAATTATTATTTTATTTCCTACCTTTTAACTAACCACAACCAAGACGATGAAGAAACGTGACAATTTTGTGATTGGTCCACAACATTTTCTTTTCTCTCTCTTCTCTATTTTCATTCCATAGCTTCAAGGTGATAAAGAGCGTTGTGATTGGACAATGCTGTCAGCCTATCACAGAAAAGAAGAAAAAAAAACAAAACAGGAAAAGGAAGCATTTAATTTAGGAGACTTGTCAATTCTTATGGAATTGTTACTTTATTCACTAAAGCCCCCAGGTGTTCTCTCACTCTCCCTCCCTCCCTCGTTCACTCACCCTCATTCTCTTCTTTCATAGGTTGGATTTATGTTGAGGGTGAGCGCTGGCTCACTCTCTTTCACACACCTGGGCGTCATATTTATTGAATAAATAAATGTCAATTTTGGTTTTATACAAGCGAAAACATATTATGACAGACAGACAGACACAATCACGAATGAGACCAGCACAATACAACACACACAGGCAGACAACATATTACATATTCCCTTTTACTATTTTTTTGATTTATTATTGAACACATAAAAAAGAGGGATGGAGGGTGAGAGAGAGAGAGGGTGAGAGAGGGAGGGAGGAAGCGAATCCTAGCCAAAGCACCAGCAGCTTATTCTCAAAACATCAAAACTGGTCAATTCCTATAGAAACCAATCAATATGTTTCTCTTTTATTATTGAAATATGCTTTTTTTTATTGTCCCAGTGGCCAGTTTTTTTACTAGGAAATTCCCAAGTAAAAAAAAATTTCGTATTCACATACAAAAAAAATTAAATTACTTGTTAAAAAAGAAGAAACAAATTAAACACCCAAAACAGCGCCATCTGGCGGTGTTGTTTTTATTAAGCAATATGGTTTTTTAAGTGTTTCACCAAACAAAAGAAAAAAATTCGAATTTCGAATTTTTTTTGTCTGTCTGTAAGGTGAATTCTCCAAGGAGAAAACCTAATAACTAAACAAAATTCACTAGAAAACAGGAATGAATTCCAGCAGGGTTTGATGCTTTAGAAAATTTCATATAAGAAAAAAAGAGGAAAAATAAATGAAAAAAAGTAGGCGTGGACAAAGTGTGTGCACCCTCATTGTTCACTCTCTTCTGCCACAGCACCCTCCGCCCACTTTTCTATTGACAAATAGGAAGACGAATATTTTTTCTAAAAAAATGAAAATTTTTTTAAACCAAAATTAATTTTTTTTAAAAACCGCCAGGTTTCCCGAAAAAAATCCGATTAAATTAAAAAAAATTGAAAGATTCTGGTTTCGACCATGCATAAAGAATCCTAGGATACTGTTTTGTTGGATCCAAAAAAACAGTATCCTTGGTGTTCGTGTCATGTTAAATCATTTTTGGATTAAAACATTTCAACCAATCATTTTGATGATAGCTGCGTTTGTTGTTTTTAAAACGAGCTCTTTTTTGTTTTTGAAAGGGATTTGTTTATGTTGAGAGAAAAGGGGTAAATTAACAACAACATCACTTTTATATAAATGACCATCATCACCATCACCATCATCATCATCATTATTATTCGACAATAATAATAGACAACAACAACGTTTCGTAATAGCGAACGGAAGAGTGAGAGGGAGGGTGCCAGTGAGAATCGAAAAGTTTCCATCTGGGAAGAATGTTGCCCTTTTTCATTCTCATAGTGCAGCATTCTGTAAACAAAGCGCCATAGCAAAACAGTGAGAGAGAATATCTCATCAAAACTTGAATGGTCACGTTTTCATCACACAACCAACCAACAATAGCCCAATGAATGAACAACAACAACAACCAACTATAAATGTTTTTGGCAGCTATTACAGAGTGTTCCTAGAACCAAAATCCAGAATATTCGAGATTAATGGATTCGTTTGCATTCTAAAAGGATGCTTATAGCACCCGATATAAGCAGAATTCTGCTTGTAAACCAGAAATAGAGAAAAAAATGATAAAAGTTTGCTTATGCTGGCTGACTGGCTGGTTATAGCTGGAGAGCATGGCACATAAGCAATAATAATAATAATCAGCTTATAATCATTCTACAACAACAGCAATAACCACAAAAAAATCACCACCAAAGAAATTTCCTTGGAAATCACAATTTTTCCAAAAGGGGAATTTCCTAGGAATCTTAACTCGAAAACAGAGAAGGAGGAGGAGGATGAGCAAGAGGAAATGGTTGGTAGGCGTGTTAAATTAACTTTGCCAAACTTTTCCATTTATTATTATGGTTGTGTGTCTTGTTTTGTGTGTTCCATTTTTTGCTGCTCTGAAAATAACAATAACAATATTAGGAAATGTGCTCACCCTCCGCCCCTTTTTTGTTTATGTTTTGCAACTTTTTTTTGTTGTTGGTTGTTGACCAATTGGGAATAAGCATATTTCTTTAACACATTCTCTTATTGGACAATAACAGCTAGTTTCACTTTCAAACAGATAAACAGCCAATAAGAAAACATTAAACACACACCCCTGAAAGGCGATTCGTTAATTGGCTGCTGTTTACCTGAAGTTTTTAAACGCTTAAACACAGTTGTGTGAGTGAATGAGTGTGCCTTATGCTACAATAGCAACATGCTTTAGTGAGCATTGAGTAATATCATTTTATTATAGTGTAACGTAATAAAAGAAGTGTTAGATGTATCCAACAAAAAT
>JAOWBP010031658.1:0-15449 GCA_028571105.1 Tragopan temminckii | reverse complement strand
CCTTCTGCTGAGCTGCTCTCCAGCCAGGGACTCAACAGCATCTCCCAGTTTAGCGCCATCAGCAAACTTGCTAAGGACACATTCAGATCACTGATGATGATGTTGAGCAGAACTGGCCCTGGAACTGAGCCTGGGAAACATCTCCAGTGGCAGCTTCCAGCCAGACGCAGCTCCGTTCACTGTGGCCCTTTGAGCTGCAGTCAGTTCATCTCTCAGCTGGATAGTCTGCCCAGAAGGATGCTGTGAGAAAGAGTATCAAAGCCTTACTAAAATCCAGAAAGATTACATCCATGATGTAATCCAGATCCCCTTCACCCACTAATCAGTGACGTTACAGTATGTAGAAGGATACCAAATGACCAATTACCAGGCACAGTCAGCGTGGGCTCAAAGGGAAAGTCCTGCCTTAGTAATTTGACAGGCCTCTAGTTTTCTGGGTCTTCTCTCATGCCCTTCTTGTAGATGGGTATGATGGTGGCTAGCAGCCAGATGGTGGGGGCCTCCCGAGACTCCTAAGACCTTTAGTACTTTGTTGTGAGGAGTCCAGCTGTAACATCTGCTGACTCCTTCAGTATTCTAGGGTGAATCCATCAGGCCATCAGGCCCCATGGACTTATGAATGGTAAGCTGATACTTACAATTTTGGTGAATGGAAAATCTTTGTTCTCACAGTCATGATTATTCAACTCAATGGCTGGGTAGCATTAGTATTACAAACTAAGGCAAAAAAAACATTAAATGCTTCTGTCTTTTCCTCATCCCCATTCATTAGGTGACTGTCTTCATCTTCTGTCCATGCTGTGCCTCAGATATCTCAGATCTGAGATAGTCTCAGATATTTCTTGAGTAGTTCAGTAGTCTTTACAACTAAAGAATGGACAATGGAAATCAGAATGTGTTCACATTACACAGACTTCAAAGCACCTGCAGCACTCCCAACGGTGCTGCGTTTCTAATCAAGCACTCACAGGGACTCTAATTAGAAGTGCTGATTAAGTCCCCTGCTCTGTGTATAGAATATAGGTGCAAGGCTGAGCTCATGTTTCCAACACCTGCTATGAGTGGGTCCTCCCAGCCTGTGCAGTCATTCAGCTCCCTCACAATAACTGCCTTTGGGCTCAGACCTGGTTTCTCTACATGAGGCATACACACATTTTGTATGAGTCATGATCCTGGGCTCCTGGCATAGCTCCATCTCTTCGGCAAACAATAGCTAATTAAATGAATACGTGAAACAGAACACAGTACTAAGGATTTCACTTCAGCACCACAGAATTGTATAACAGATCTCATCCTCAAAACACTTTAAAGTAGGACTTTTAAGCTACATCTTCGTTCTGTCCTTTCTCCAACATTAAAAACAAACAACAACAAAAAGTATTTATTAAATTAAATATATGCATTGATTTCTGGGGGGAGCCTGGGGGGATTTTGTGTGTGTGTGTGTGTGTGTGTGTGCGCTTCTCTTTTTCTTTTTCCCAAAATGAAAATAACAGAATTTCCATATTCAGTGTGAAAGCTGAGCTCTAGCTGCTCTTCGCTGGTCAGAGCATGTCCATTTTAGTCATTCTGGTTAGGTAGGAAGGGGCACTGATAGGCTTGAAAGGAAGCTGAGGGCAGTCAGCTCATGTTTCTCCCCTCCTTTAGGGGACATTTAGATTGAATATAAGAAAAAAACAATTTACAATAAGGGCGATGAGGCACTGGCACAGGTTGCCCGGAGAGGTGGATGTCCCGTCCCTGGAAACACTCAAGGTGAGGCTGGATGGGGCTCTGAGCAACCCGATGGAGCTGTAGGTGTTCCCAGTCATTGCAGAGGAGTTGAACCAGATGACCTTCAAAGGTTCTCAGGTCTCCCCTGAGCCTCTTCTCCATACTGAACAATCTCAGTTCCCTCAGCCACTCCCCATCAGACTTGTGCTCCAGACCCCTCACAGCTTTGTTGCCCTTCTCTGGACACACTCCAGGGCCTCAATGTCTTTCTTGTAGTAAAGGACCTAAAACTGAACACAGCACTCAGTACTCAGTGCACTCAGTGCCCTCATCCAGGCCATCAGTAAAGACATTGAAGAGGACAGGCCCCAGCATCGACCCCTGGGGCACACCACTCGTGACTGATTGCCAGCTGGATTTAGCTCCATTCACCACCACCCTCTGGGCCTGGCCCTCCAGCCAGTTTTTTACTGAGCAAAGAGTGTACCTGTCCAAGCCACAGGCTGCCAGCATCTCCAGGAGAATAACGTGGGAGACAGTGTTGAAGGCTTTACTGACGTCTATCTAGACTAAGCCAAGAGGTCTACAAGAGTTTATTTCCCTATGCCATACGTTCTGCTCCATCTCAAGCCACGTTTAGCCCACAGGTCCCACCCCACCCTCTGGAGACACCAAGGAGAAGAGGAAGCTGAGCTGGTTGGTGTCTGCTCCCTGGCATGGACTGGAGTGGTAGAGCTCAGGATGGTAAAACAGCTGGCTGGAAAGCGAAAGCAACAGCCTACTTCTAAATAGTAACAGTAGATATTCTGTTATGTTTTGTTAAAATAAGGAATGTAAGAATAATGCTGAAGATGTTATCCTCAGTAGGCACTGAATAAAAGAAAATAATGGTAAAGCATTACCATTCCATTGATTGGTTGTATTGTTTTTGATTTGCTACTGAAACAGAGCAGTAATAATTATGAATAATTATGAAACACGCAAAAGAATTATCAGAACACGCAGAAAAGTAGAACTGGAGAGAAATAAATAAAAAGCAAAATGTGTTGAGAAGTCTGGCTCTTGTACAAACATTTCCTGGTGCAGACTGTCACAGCTGCTTACACATCCCGGTACTGAAAATTAAACCAGAATATTTACAGCAAGATACGTGGAAAACATATAGTTGTACAACCAACACCGTGAACAGCTTAGGCTGATTGCTCTGTCTGATTTCTAGAACTAAAAAGTGTACGAGAAGCACCTGAATTCCTTATTAACCATCTGCCACTGAACCTGTGCCTCTGTATACTTGTTTGCACCTACATAAAAAAATAACACAATTGTTTTGTACCAGCTAGGGGAGGCCAGCAGCCTCCCGTCAGCCACCTGCTCCTGCAGGGGAAATCCTCTCCAGCCACTGGAGAAGAAGACTGAAGGAATACATTTGTATAAGGTGTGAAAGAGATGCAGTTACTACAGAAAAGTGGCATGAACAACAACCTCCTGAAATGTAGAATTGTCTCCTGAGAAATCTGCTGTGAACACTGATGGCATTCTGTGTGGACTCTTCTCCAGAAGAAGAGATACCACCTCATCTCAAGCCAGGGCTGCAAAAACTGAGCCCCACAGAAGGGGCAAACAGAATCAGAAAATCACAGAATCATTAAGGTTGGAAAAGACCACTAAGATCATGAAGTACAAACATCAACCCATCCCCACCATGCCCACTAACCACATCAGCCAGGTGTGTGTTGCGAAGAAGACTGTTCAGTGGACAACACTGTGCTTGAAGAGCAGTTCAGGCAGAGGCAGAGAAGAGAAATGGTGAATCAAATGCTAGGTTCTTACACACTGGAAAATGATGGGAAGGTAATTCTTATTCGCTTGTAAAACTGAAGTGATCTGTAAAGATGAGTGGCTTTTGTAGAGTGTGGTTCTGCTACAACTCAGAATTTCAAAGTTTTAGTGGTTTTAATGCCTCTACAGCCAATAAATTTTAGTCTTTTCATTATTTACAAAATGGCCTATGTTCTATCTGTATAAATGTAGATATAAAAATTGGATATAAAATAACTAATGAAAAGGAATAACAGGTTTCACATGCAAAAGCAAAGCTTTTTGTTGCGTTTCACTTTTGACTAAAATACAGGTTTTTTATTTCACAGTTTAAAATAATATTTCAAGATCAAATTAATTTTAAAGTTTTTAAAAGGGAAGTGTGAAAGCAGTGCACTGTCATTCTGGATGAGGCTGTCCTGTACAAAATACAAATGTTATGCCATCTACACATTTTTTTCCTCAATACCTGTGTGATAACAAACAGTGGAGCGCTCGGCTTCTTGCTTTCACTAAGCCTATGAGGACATGTTTCTTTTTGAGTTTTTTTCTTGGGTCAGTATTTTGATTTTCCTGCCTGTTTTCACATCACATGAAGCACACTGCACACACCAAATATGCCAGCTATGGCAAACGTGTGGGCATTGTCCCTTGCCAAGCTCCTGAGCTCCTGAAAGCTCAGCCCCCACAAACAAGATGGTGACACCACTGAAAACTGCTGAGAAGGGTTCAGATGGGTCCTTCCCACCACCAGAATCAACTACTAAATGCCCAGCACTACATTCTGTTGGCCTTGGAAATGCAAAGACATAAATCTTTGTACATCTCCTTAACTTATCTCCACTTACACTCTGGGGATCAGTACATCTTAACTGTAAAGAGACCAAAAATCTTACCAAATAATGTACATAAATTATTTCCTTTTCGTACAAAACTTGTAAATGCATGTTTCTTTTGTTAAAACAGCATTTTGTAATATAAGCATGAGGAGCTACCCTAATAATTTATTACCTGTGAGGACTAAATTCCCAGAGCATGTTGTGTGGAGAGGATCCTGTTTACTGCTATTTCAAAGGAGTAAGGGATTTGGGATTAAAGATTCTCATTATCAAAACCGACAAATTATTTTAATTATTAACATCAATCAAGTCTCCACAAGGCATAAACCTTAATAGCTGTGGTTTTTCAAGACTTCTGTTTTTTTACATTTCCATTTGCTTTTTAATGCTCACTGCTGGATAAGACAACAAACTCCGATCTAAGCAATACTGCCAATCAGACCCCCCCCCAAAAAGCAGAAGTCTCTGATTGCCTTAGCAATGGCAATCATGAAACTGATTGATAACCACAGCAACTAAACTCCAGCAAATGTTTGGTTTTATTTTCATTTCATATAACTGCACCTGGTTAAAGGCACAGGAACAGCTCATGCTATCTGAGGCACAATGCCATTCAATTCAGGACTGCAAAGGAGAACAAACTGTAGGACCTCAGGGAAAACCACTGTGAAGAGAGATGGTGTTAGATGCAGGCATACTTGCTGGTTTAGTTGTAAAGCTGGTAAATCAAGCAAGGAAAGCCCTCATTGAGAGCTGCTGTCCACACAGATCCATAATGCTCCAGTCACAAGCAAAGCACAAGCGGTACAAGAAAGGCTTGAACAAAGAGCCACAGGAGAGAAATCTATCACTGCAGAGCAAATGAAAACAGCAAGAAAGAAAACAGTGAATAAGTTTTCTTGGATGGAAGTGTAGTCAAGACAAAAACTGATTCGTCCCAAACAAGTGGAGCCAAACATCAGCAGAAAGACCAAGTCTGTGGTGCCACAGCTCAGCCCACCTGTGTACATTGCCCTGGGGCTGAGCCCAGACATGAGGAGACAACCTGCACTCTTCCTTTCGCCCCTGGATGTTGGCAGAGCCTCTGTGGATGCATCCTTGCCTCTCGGCAGTACTCTTAGCAGCAAACCATGAAGTGCTTCTAATGCAAACAGGAGACAATGGCAGAGGTGGCAGACCCACCCCTGCCTCTTGTTCTCCATCAGATGAGATGGGAAGGAGCAGCAAAGGGATCTGCTTGTCCTCTTCGAGCACTGTCACCCTGAAGCCCCAGCCAGCAACATACAACATCCTCCTCCATCCAAAACCACACGCTGCAGCTTATCGTGAGATTTGCAGCAGCTGGACGGTGGATGTGCTGGGCTCCACAGCACCACTTACTTTATTTCTGTACGGCACAACATCTTGACACAGAAAAGGGGGATTGTGAAATGTTTCCAAAATGATCGTTGTTTTTTTGTTTCGTTTTGGTTTGTTTTTGTGTTGTTGGTGGTTTTTTTTGCTAAGACTGCTAAATCTTTCCTGCTTTCCAAAAAACATCTGGGAGACAGAAAAAATACATTTAGTTCTAACAAACACCAAAAAAAAGTTCATAAATTTGCTTCCTGTTGAGCAAAAACCAGAAACTCAGAAGCTTTGTCTACTCCAGCAGATTTACCCACTGCTGATAAAGCAGTTACAACCGGTGCTGAGCTCAGTTTAACTTCAAGTGTAGCCAAGGGTAAGCTGCCTTTCCCCATCATTTTCTGAGTTCTGCTGAATCCAATGGTAAGTAAATGCAGCAGCTCTTGATTGAACACCTAAAGATGAATTCCGGACCCTAATTTTAGTTTGCCAGGTTTGCACATTGAAGTTTGAACCACCAGCAGCTCTGTAATGCTGTTAAAGTTTCAAAAGCATTACCACAGATATACTGAGGCAACCCACCAGTAAAAACCAAAGGAAATGAAAAGGATTATCAGAAAGGCTGGGCACGCTCTTAAACATTTGTCTATAATTAGTTTGATCTACATTTCCAGAATATTTTTCTTTGCGATTTGAGACCTAATGTAAAAAGCAGTGCCAACCTGTTTTAAAGAAGCAGTTACAAAACCAAAACTGTGGTAAAACCTAGACCGGACTCTGCACTAAAGGACCCCCATTACACCAGTTAAAACCACCTACTCAACAGTGTAATGCTCAGCGCATTTTTACTGTCATACCATCCAAGCAGGCTCTGTAAAGCACACACAGCAGATTTCTAGGAGTAATTCCAGCTGCCAGGAAGCAGAAGGAATGTCTGTAATTATGCCACTCAAGGCACTGACTGACCTAGAAGCTGCCCTACAAATCCAGGAGCAGGAGCCCCATGCTGCACCTCATGCACCTCATGTCCACAGTGGCTGGGGCTCACAAAGGACAGACTGGCAAGAAAGTTCCCATTTCAGAGCACAGGAGGCAAAAAGCAAAATCTGATTATTTGGAAAGGTCAAGCACAACTAATGCATTACCTTCCCGCTGCTACTGATCCTGAAAGGGTAGTACAAGTACATCTCAGTGACCACGGCTCTGTAAACAATTACATTTGTTCTGCTTAGTATATCTATTGCTCATAAACACTTGGAGCAATTCTTCTGTCAAAAGACTGCAGCCTCATTTTCATAAATCAGCACAGATCTGACTCAGCTTCAGCATTCTATCACCTTTCTATTTACCACTCTATCACCATCCACTCCTTACATGTATAAATAAAATGAGAAATATTTCCATTGTTTGCTTCGGGAATTTTTCCCACACTATTCAACAGAAAAGATGTGTAACACAATGATAGGATTTAAGATCTTTATACTCATGTTTACTTCTTTTTATTTAGTTGAATAATAGCACTTGCAATTGTGCATCAGGCATCTTTTGACTGTATCAGATATAAACTAGCAAGCATACCAGAAACACTGAATGAAAACTAGCAAGCACCCAGCAGCTCAGCCTAAGGAAAAAAGGATATTTCCTCTAAACTGCACACATCACCTTATTGTAGTCTCACTCTCTACTTACCCAAACAGTACAATCCTCTTCCCTCCTTCAGAAGCTGGGAAGAGGCTGAAGACCAAACAGGCTTCTGGGCAAGGTAAAGCAATAAACTCCAAAGAATGGGGTCCTGTAAAGGAAGCATCTGCAAGTTCCCTTCCTCCTTGCCCCGGTCTGCCTGTGTCTACAAACTGAAGGGAGAGGGATGTAGTCTCCCAAGGGACTGCTCAGGACTTTCCAGCTTTGCTGGTGGAGCTGGTTGGAGGACAACTGCTGGTGGAGGACACTGAACATGAGTCAGTGTCCTTGCAGTGAAGGCTAAATATGCACAGGGCTGCATTAGCAAGGGTGTACCCAGCAGGTCAAGGAAGCAATCCTTCCCTCTGCTTGGCATGAGGGAATGAGACATACAGAGCACTGCGTCCAGGCTTGGGGCCTCAATACAATTCTGAAGAGGATTCAGAGGAAGGCCACTGAGATATTATGGATCTGGATTACATCATTCATAGACGATGTATCAAAACAGGCTGAGGGACCTAACTTGACTCAGCCTAGAAGAGACAAGTCTGAGGGGAACCTAATGGCTATCTCCAACTACTGAAAAAGGGGAATAATAGGGAAAATGGAGCCAGACTCCTCTCCTAAGTGCACAGCTAAGGAAAAGAAGCAGAAGTCAGAAGTTCCAATTAGGAACATTTAAACTATGAGGAAAAAACTCTTCTTAATGATAGGAGTGTAGCATAGGTGCAAATCAACAAGAGGGGTCGTACAATGTCCGTTCTCGGAGATCATCAAAATTTGATTCAGTAAGGCCCCAAGAGACCTGACCTAATGGTGAAGCTGGTCCAGCTTTCAGAGAATTATAGAATCATTAAGGTTGAAAAAGACCACTAAGACCACCTAGTTGAACTGTTGACCCCCCACCAATGTGACCACTAAACCACGTCCCTCAGTGCTGCATCTCCTCATTTCTTGAACACCTCCAGGGACAGTGACTCCACCACCTCCCAGAGCAGCCTGTTCCAATGCTTTACCACTCATTCTGAGAAGAAATTTTTCCTAATATTCAGCCTGTGCAGAGCTTGGGCTAGGTGACCTCCACAAGTTCCTTCCCACCAAGCTGCTTCATGATTCTAATAGCAACAGCATTACAGGAAGGGGAACCATAGATCATTTCATGACACACTGCTGGGAACTCCACTGAATGAGACACAATGCAAGCTTGTGTGCCTGCAATAACTGCTTGTATCTCCCACACAGTGCACTTAGTTCAAAACAGTACCCAGAAACTGTAGCAGCCATCATTTGCTCAGCCCTCCAGTAATGGAGCCAGCACCACCTGAAATGTAAAGCTACTTTGCGGTTAGGAGCCAGGCTGTTGAGTTAGGAGCTGTAATAAAGCTGGAGGCCTAATGATGTGGCAGAGGCATGTTACCTACATTTAACAGCGTGTTACACCAGCTCAGGCACGTGCCATCAGCAAAGGGAAGGATACAGTCCTCTTGGGTCTCATTTATGCCATGCTATTTATTTTCAACTCCATTGAGTTTTAGGCAGTCTCTGTCTGTCCTGGTCAGAGTACTTAATACTGTGTCTATGGTTATGTAACATGAAGGATAGAGAAAGATGGTGAACTCTGTAGAAATCCATTTAGCACAGATAAATTAGTGCCACACTGTTAGTGAGAGAAAGTGTCAAAACTGAGAAGACCAATCTAAATATCCATCAGTACTAAAAGAAGTACTTATAAAAGTTTTCATCAGTGGCTAGAAGTCATATGATTCTGCTAATGTATATTTGAAAAACTTTGAAGTAAAACTGTCTCCTTATTCTGAATACCCAACTGAACCTGTATGTGATTTTTACACTGAGATCTACAAATAAAAGGTCTACTGACAGTTGGCTTCCTTCTATCTCATGATCCACAGTGCACCAGTAGCCCTGCCATCACTGATAAACACTCATCGTGACCTTAGCTAGAAAGGAATTGTAGATGACTGGAAACAGCCATAGAAAGAAATGGCAGTGGAAAACAGCAAACATCGTTTTATGTATGTGCTCTCACAGAACTAAAGAAGAAATGGATATGGACTACCTGATATTTTGTATGAACTTTTGTATGTAAAAACATATTTTTGCATACATTTTGAGTATTTTTAAAATGCATAAACGTTGTCTGGAGCATCAGGCAGATTGCCATAACTGTTGGAAGCAGAAATGCTACACAAACAGGAATATGAAACTTTTGCTTGAAACTGGAGAGATCTGCAACTGCCATAAAGTTCTGAGCATGTTATTGTTCAGCTTAGTAAGAAATCAGAGGATAGCAAGAAAAAAAGGCAAGAAAAATGCTTAATAGCATAGCAGTGTTCCATTTTTAACCACTTTACAAAGCTAAGGTAGTTAATTGTGCTTAGATTTCATAAGGACATATGGAACTGTCACTGTACAGTTTTAAAGAAAATTCTAGACAAGCCTCTTAGAAATGATGAAATTCCACATTTTCTTGCCACAAGGAAGAGGAATTAATAAAGTGATCTCCCGTCCATTCTTGTTTTCCAACTCGCCTATGAAACTTGAGAAAAAAAATAGACATAAAAGGAATTAATATCAGTACCATGGGCAAATAATGACTATGTGAACTATAAGCTCCTGTCCAGCAAATGCTTCCATACATGCTGAACTTTACTGTCTTAACTCATCTTACAGATCTCAAGGGGGTGTCTCTTAACAGTAAAATTATGTATAGGCCAAAGTGTTTGCACTCCAAGTGCCGTAACTCTCACTTCTGTACAGCATGAAGAAAGACAGCTGTTCACACTTGTATGCTGCTTGTATGAGACCCTTCAAATAAAAATAATTAGTGTCTGGAAAAGCTTGGCTAGTAAAGAGTTAGTTTGTACAAGAAACATTTGTAGGACTTTGGACACAGAAAAAGTAATGTGGCTATGAATCGTAAGTGTTGCAATGTTTCTGTAATTTTGCTTGGAGTGTATGGAGATGCTTGGAGTGTCTTAGTGTCCGTCAGGATGTCTTGACATCAAACATTTTAGGACACTGGCAAACTCTTACCAAGATCTCTACAGAGACCTTGATGTTGTCCGTCTCAAAGTGAAGTGGGGTAACCTTCATGAATATTGCAGGGTATCTTTACGTATTTAAAAATGGAACAGTCACTGTGATAATTTGGGGGTGTCAATCCAATAGTTTACATTCTTTATTCTGGGGTTCTTTCCCAAGATAAGACTTGTGAGAGCTGTCATCTTAAGCCAAGCAGAGACAGTACACGTGAGGACAGGGTGCTACGATTTGTCAGGAATGCCTACACAAAAGGAGCAATAAAGACTGTTAGGTCACAGCTGGTTTGTTCCTAATGGACTAATATGCATTATGACCACTAACAGCCTTAATAACTTTTATATAATTGCTTAGATGATTGAATCTGAAAAAGAAATAGCAATTCAATTGGTCTAACAATAGTCCCAAAGTAACATTATTAGTGGTAACAGAATGAAAATGAGAAAAAGGGAAAAAGACCTACATGAGCATTTCTCCTGTCTTGACTCAATTCTGCACCACAGGCGTCACTGTGGGCACTGTTCATGCCCTGAACAGAACAGGATCACGTCTGGTGCTTTAATCATTAAAAATCGGTTATAAAAGAGCACTGGAAAATAAACACTAGGAAACTATTGCCCTCATGCTACAGAATGGTTGGTATGGAAAAATCAGTGACTTGTTCATCTAGTTTCATTGTTTACTTGCAGTAAACTATTGAGGCAATCAGTGAACATAAATACCCAAAAGCATAATGGAAGGAAGAAAACAGCCCCTTGCCAGGAGCAACGACCTAAAGCAGAGTGCCTCTTGGGTTTTCTATCCCTCTGAAAATGAGTTATCTTTCAAGAAAGTTTTCACTAGTTGATTGTCACCGATGGCAGTAAATACAGTGCAAAAACTTGCAAGGGTGCATTTTTAATAACACTGTGGTTTGTCTTCTTGTATTTGACAAACTATCTAAATACCATTGTAGCACTATATTAAACTATCTCATCGGACTCAAACAGCTAATGTATTACTGCTGGGCTTGAAAAAACATCAAGAAGGCCTATTTATAAATAGCTTCTCTGTGCTCAGTGTATTAATTATTTTTTTCTTCCAGCAGAGGCCGTTGCCAAGAAGTGTACACCAGTATCTTTTGGAAGACTTTTTGTAGCCTTATCAGATCTGCAGAGACATTAAATCTGTACTGTAATTACATATTAAAACTTCTTACAATGTGCAATCTATTGTCTGTTGCACAAATACATATACAGCTGCTAAGACATTCTGTAACAGCTACCAGGGAGACACTTCTCCATGCAACTAAGACAGATGCAGCTGACATCTAAGAAAGATAGGGACAGACTCTTTAGCAGAGTGTGTTGTGATAGGACAAGGGGAATAGTTTCAAACCAAAAGAGGGGAGATATAGACTGGATATGAAGAAGTTTTTTACGAGAGTAGTAAAGCACTGGCACAGGTTGCCCGGAGACAGATGGATGCCCCATCCTTGAGACTTTCAAGGTCAGGCTGGACGGGAATCTGAGCACCTGATGGAGCAGTAGGTGTCCCTGTTCACTGCAGGGGAGTTGACTAGATGGCCTTAAAGGGTCCTTTCCAACTCAAATGGTTCTATGATTCAACAGTAAAAGGAAGGCTAGGACAAATGTGGGTCCCCTACTAAATGAGGTGAGTATCTTGGTAACAAGAGACGCTGAGAAGGTGAAGATTCTGAATGCCTTCTTTGCTTCAGTCTTCAATGCTAAGACTAGCCCTCAGGAATCCCAGGCCCTGGAGGTAAGAGAGAGAGTCTGAGTAAAGGAGGACTTCCTGTTAGTTAAGGAGGATGTGGTCAGAGAGCTTCTAGCCAAAACCAGCACACACAAATCCATGGGCCCCAATGGGATGTAACCAAGTGTGTTTAAAGAACTAACGGAGGTGACTGCTGAATCACTCTCTAGCATCTTTGAAAGGTCTTGCCAATGTCACTCCAGTCTTCTAAAAAGGCAAGGATGATCCAGAAAACTACAGGCCAATCAGCCTCAACTTTGTCCCTGGAAAGGTGATGGAACAACTTGCTCTGGATACCCTCTCCAAGCAATTGGTTATCAGGAGTACACAACATGGAATCACCAAGGGGAAGTCATGATTGACCAACTTTCTATGATGTTATCACTGGCTGGGAGGAGATCGGTGGTTGTTGCGTACATTGACTTGTGGAAGAACTTCTATACAGTAAGGGTGACGGAGCACTGGAACAGGCTACCCAGAGAGGTTGTTTAGTCCCCTTCTATGGAAATATTCAAGACTCGTCTGGAGGCCTACCCGTATGACCTATTGTAGGACACGTGCTTTAGCAGGGGTGATGGACTAGATGATCTCTCGAGGTCCTTTCCAACCTACAGTCCAATTCTATGATCTTCCTAGTGAAAAGCCTTGGAAAGCCTTCTGTCCTTGCTGACAGAAGTCACTGCACACAATCGTTAGCTATGCTGCCGTTTGGAAATACCTTTTCACCCCTTTTCTTTCACTGGTCTCAAAAGCTGCATCTTGCACTGGCTAAAGACGACACTGAAAAAATGGATGCTTATGCAGGAGTTGGAGCAGGTGAAGTGATACACATGATAACATGAGAACTGGGAAACAGCTCCGTGAAAAATTTTCCTCTCTTCTTTGCACATAATGTTAAGTTTAAATAGCCGAAACGATTGCTCTCTTGGGCAAAATTTATTTCCTGGAACAACACACTACATGACAAATTTCAGCCTGGAGTTCATTTTTATGAATGACTACAAAACATTTACAAAATATAACTTAAAATGACAAATAGAGATCGATCCTTCACTGTAGAATGGTAGTGGACTTTGCTATAATGCAAAAGCAGAATTTTACAAGCTGTGGGGACACTTCTGCAGATCCTAAATCCTTGCAAAACCTAACAAGGCTGTAATTGCTTCCTCTGTAATACACGTATACGAAATAATGTTTCAACTTTAATCTTCTCCCTTCCCTTTCCCATAGCCCTGACATCTAATGTTCTATTCGAAGCACACAGGCAGAATTCTTTTATCTTATCCCCGGGGAACATGCAAAGCATTAACCAGAGGTAATGAAGTCCCTTCAGCATCCTCTTTATTAATCGAGAAATAGCATCTATTTTGCAGGAGTAGCCAAAATCCAGTGGTGTGAGTGCATAAGGAATCAGAAGGTGTCTCTGATCTGTTACCTGATGCCCATGCCACTTCTCAGACATAAAAGCAAATGCTACACAGTCACACTGGCAGCAAATGAAGTGTAATCAGTTTTCTGCACTACAGTTGTGCTGTACATACTTAAATTTTTAAGATGTTCTTTATAGCTATATGATTAAGAACATTTTTCTGTTAAAACACAAGGCTCAGTTTAAATCAGCCCGCAACGACCAACTAAAAGGTACAGATTTCAGCACTGACAGGGTTTGTGTGCTAGGGCATACTTGATTGGGACTCTTTGAATTGACTGTAAGGATAAAGGGAATATTAGATCACAGAATCCATAGTACTTGATTATACAGTCCAGTCTCATCTGTATGAAATACACAGAGTATTTCCAAGAATATGGATAAGTTAAAGCACTTTGGTCCCTGAGAAACTGGGCAGAGATATGTGAGATTTCAGGATTAGAATGCCTGAGGTCTGTTCAACAGCAGGGAGATGAAGTGCTGCTGCTCAGCGATCGCAGTGATCCTGGCAGGCAGTGGTGCTCCCCAATGCAGAGACAACGTGATGAATTCTTTGGTCTTTGCTTATCTGATCTTGCTAATCTCTACTCTGTCTAAAATTTGGACAGGCTTTGTAAGCTGAGCATCTGAACAAAGGCTTATAAGCAAAGTAATTAAGAACTATGATTGCTTCCTCTTGTTTCTGTCTCTTGCGTCCCATCTCCACCAATGTTTCATTTCTGATTCTTCAGAGAATGCCAAAAAACCACACAAGTTAGAGTAAGTCTGAATTCCTCCCTCCACCCCAATCTCAGATACAAATAAATCCAGAAAATATTTGGTAAATTGCACAGTGGGGGAAAGGTACCACCAGATCAATGAAGTCTATTAGCAGAAGTGTTATATCATAATTATTTCAAAGGAATTAAGTAAGCTATTCTATTCCTGTACTTGTGCGTTGCTGCTTGGGAACACGAAGCAATCTCAGTACTCAGAGATCACTTGGAATTATGTTATCTCTCTCTGACCTTAAATATTGCAGTGAGGATGGTAGAAGAGGCCACCATGTGAGCAGCCTTGACGTGAACAGGGCAGCTTGAAGCCCTGGGTACAACAGAGCTCACATGAAGTTCAATCTGCCTTGTTCAGACCCCGTGTACTGAAGAGAATTTAATGAGCATTTCAGTAAGGATCTGCAGACAAAAACGCATCCAAATCAAGCACTGAAATAACTTCAAATGACAGATGAATTCATACAAAGCGAAGCCTCTTCAGGGGTACTTTGGGGAGAAAATGCCTACATTTATTAACCAGATTAGTTGTTAAACTGTCCTGCTTTACTTGAATGGCCACACTGCACTCCTAGGGGTGGCACATGTGAGTTCCTCTGTACAACCTCTCTTATCATCTGAAATGGTATCTCTAGATCAGGTCTTGCACATAAACAGAAATTATCTGTGAAAATTACTGTGTGAACTGGGTTACTTTGTTTACACAGAAAGTCCCATTTATTGTTTTTATAATGAATGGTATTTCGGATTCATCATGTCGGATAAAGATACGACAATTATACCTTTCAGTTGCAATTACTGCTATTTGTGCGAAAGGTTTCCACCAACTGATTTTAATTGTATTGTTTTACAAGTTATGCTGGCAAGAATTTTTCCAAACAACAAAAATGCCCCTTGACATGCAGCTTTTCATGAGATACACTAATTTATGTTCTCATAGCATTGCAATCTCAGTAAAATTATATACTTTGATTCAAAAAGAAAATTAAGCAAAAGAAAAAAAGAAGAGAGAGAGGAGAGGAGAGGAGAGGAGAGGAGAGG
>JAOWBP010031569.1:3753-21906 GCA_028571105.1 Tragopan temminckii | reverse complement strand
CAATTATATTTGTGCAGGTTTTATGAGTGTTAATAAACACAGCTACATGCAAGCATTACATGTTTGTACATGCAGGACTTATCTATGGTGCTTTGTATGCTTGTTTCTATAAAGCTAAACAGATGATCAGTTCAGATGTAAACTGCTGTTTACTGCAGCACTATAGGAGGACTCTACAGGGTGAGCTGCTTCCCAAGCAGATAGTGCTATATAAATTGTGTGCCATGAATCCACTGTGACTATACTGCATTTCAGAGGCTCTCTTTGTCAGATCAGTGAGTTCCCAGTTAACAACCACCTGAACTGCATGCTGCCACCGGCTGATAAAGGTGCTGAAAGGGCAGAAATTCTTACATGCTGCCTTTAGACTGGCTGTGCACTGGATTTGGCTTCCTCTGTCTTTCAGAGGTTCCTCTGCTGTGGATGGGTGATACACTTGTACAAATGCCACCAACACTGAGTTACTTCAGAGACAGAGACAGAGGCAGAGAGCTGCTCTGTTTATCTCTGTTGTGAAATTCACATAGTGGCTGCATGAGCTGGTGTGTTTGCACAGCTATCAGCCAGCCACTCATTGGAATGAACTGTCAGTGCATGTGGAGGTTTAACACAGTGCAATTAGAATGCAGCAAAATGCCCTCGGTGAACATCTCTTGTTGTTTCATTGTAACACACAGAGCTGTGCTTAGTAAAGCTCATCTCAGGATGGAAATATTACTTATTGAAAATCACCTGCTGGTAAAGGTGCTGCAGAGAGTGATTTGCTAGATGCACGTGAGGCAGCACTGTTGATTGTATTATGGTTTATTAGAACTGGAACTTAACAGAGTGATTCAAAGGACATCTCAACAGTCAGAAATAGTTTTTCTTTGTCCCATGTCTCAGTCAGTGTAACTCTGAGCAAGGCACTTGACTTCCTTATGGCTCAGTCAGCATAGCTGGAAAATTTGTGTTAAAAGCAGAAATATAACTGGAAAATCAAATTCTGTAGGAAAGTTAAGCTTGCTTGAGGAAATAAGGGATTTACAAGCTCAAATCTTAGTGCTGTCTCTACTGGCATTTCATTACATCTGTGTTCTGCTGCTTTAAAACAAGGTAATGCATTGGAAAGGGCTGATCCTGGAAGGGTGCTGTGCACCTGCAAGCCACGGTCCAACTATGCACACTTGGTGATCTAATTAATTTCACAGCAATTGCTCCCACAGATGAATTTAAACCTGCACTTGTAACTTCTGCTAAATTGAGGCTTCCATTGCCTGTTCAAATTGGCAAACTGGGAGGCTGATGCTTCCCAGACCTCTATGTTTGGGTGCAATTGATGATAAAAGCATCTTTTGTGTTGGTATAATCATAGTCTGCTGTAGGCCAGGAGGTGGTAGAGGTGGAAAATGTGTGCAACTAATCTTCTGCTGCAGAGATCAGAGACTGACTTCTTGTGCAGCTGGGTGACAGCACATCCTAGCTAAGCCCATGGCTTTGTCAGACTGCAGCCACAGCTGCAAACAAATGCCAAAATTGGTCCTGTTCTGTGTTGAGGGTGACACTTGCCTCCTTAAAGCCCACATTGCTGTGGAAGTGTTTTACTCTCCTGTGTTAGATTTACAGGTATTTTTGTGCATTCCATACCTCTCAAAGCAATACAGCTGAGGCAGCAATGATGGAATGAATCCAGCAAGGTTATAATTTCTTTTCAACTCCTGCTCAAGCTGATCTGGGTATGTATTTCTAGATCCACCAGACACACAGACTTGATCTTTAAACACATTGATATGTTATTTTTCAGGTGGGAGGGAATAAAGAGAGTGAAACTGCCCTGCAAATTTGAAGTGCTATCTGTTTGCAGGTGTTAACATCTAATGTCCTTTTCTATGAAAGCAACTGCAGGATGTAGCCCTGCATTACAGTTCTCAGATCAGTCATGTCAGCCCTATGAAACGTCATCTGCATGAGCAGAGCACTGCAAGTACAGAAATGGTCAGACTTAACTCCCTGACTGTTAGGACCTGAAGGTCATAGCAGTATGTCTTCTCAAGGCAATTTGCTCTCAAATTGCAATATGGTCACGGCTTTGTATTATGACCTTGATGCCACAGAGTATAATAATATCTTAAAATAAGCCAAGTTGTGAAGAAAACAATTAGAAGTAATCATCTGTTACATATTTCAGATTTTGGTCAGTGTTTGTGGTCTGCTTAAATATCATAGGTACAAATGGGAGTGGGTTAGTTTCTCTGCCACGCTTGCCTCTGTACAACAAGGAAACGAATTCTCAGCCTGTTAGGAGGACATCTGTTTCCATGACATTTTAAGCTCAGTTCACAAATATCTTTTCTGTTTTTTCCTTTAGCTATGTATACCAGTTGCATGCTGGATAGGTGTGAGGTAGTTTAATTCATATTTTGAAAGAATTCTTCACCAAAAGATGCCCTGGTAAACTTTTTGTTTCTAATTTCCTTTCCTCAGTATATATCTCAGTAATCAGTTATTTCTGCTCTTTTGCTACAAGCATTCTCAGATGTACTGTGGAGAATATAAAATAGAAGATACCTCAGGAGTGCCTACTGGAAGAGACCAGAAGGCTCTTCAAGCAAATATCCCTTCAGAGCATCCCCATATGTTATCATGGGCTCCATAGAAAGAGAGACAGCCCTGAAGTGCCATATCGAACAGCTATTGAGTTTGTTCAGATAAGTTTCTTTTCAATTGAGAGTTGAGGGCTGTCTCATACTATTTGTTTTTCCTCAATAGAATTAACATAGCTACAGCTGCAATATGATTACCTTAACGACCTCTAATGTATTCTGGCTCTGTCTTCCACAGGTTAATTTACTTGAATTGTATTTTTCCACTTGTTAGCTTTATATTTGCTCCTCGGATTTCTCTTGCTTCTAAAGATGGTAACACAGTTTGCCTCTTTTCCTTCATTCTTTTGAGTCTTCACAACTAACAAGCTGGCATTTCCCACTGGCCTGTTCTGAAGGGCACACTGTGCATTTGCATTGTCTGAAGTTATGAGTGCAATGCATGCTGGCATGACCAAGGCCTGACATTTGCAGAGAAGGAGAAAAACAGGCTGGACATTACTGAGTCTGTTTGTGCGTGCAATGGGTCACCCTGTTCTGAACAGTGGTGCTTAATGCATTTGCTCTGTTACCATCTTTGAAGGGATAGAAAATGTGCTTGTGCCAAGTGCAGTGTAACACGGTTCTATTCAGGAATATCAGGTATAATTACTGTCTCTCCTGTTTCTAAACATCATTCTCATGTGAAATGGAGCACGTGTGTACTTTATGGGAGCTGTGAGGACTGACAGGTCAGTGGTTGTAGTGCACCCAGCAGATCAGGGCTCAGTCATCAGTTCTGATGTGACTGAGAAGGATTGAGCAGCTGCAGCTTTCATTGAGCTCACCTGTGAGGATTTAGGATGGAGACAAATACTAGAGCAGGCACCAGGAGCTGTTTTAATGTGTGGCAACCACGTTTAGTCTGGTCAGCTCAAAGCACTTTACAGATTAGTTCAGCAGAATTGTTCCTCTTTCACTGTTAGTGAAGACAGCTGAGATGAAGGGAGTTTCCATTTAATGGTGGCAATAAAACTAGAAAATAGATTGTAGTGCGATTTTTATGTATTGCAGTACTGCATTCTGTAGAAAGCCATACTGGCAGATTTGTTCCTCATTGGAAAATATAATACAATTGATGCAGTGCCATTAATAAGACCAAACTGGCAGGAAACTAAAGAGTCACGCGTAAGTTCCTGGATTTGGGTTATATCATGGCATCTGGCTGATAAAATCCACATTAGAAGGGCTTTTCTGTAATAAATATTCTAAAATCAAAGCCAACACTTGGCAAATGACCAGGATTCTTCAACCCTTCTACACCCATTTTAGTGAGGCTGGATTTTTTGGGAGGCACGACCGTCTTTTCCTCCTAGCAATCGCTGCAGCAATTTTCAGTCACAGAACGAGGTCATCTGGGGCACCTTGCTGCCTTATTTCTGCACAAAGAAACAATCTCCTCTTTATAAAGACCTCGTGGTGATTCTTTAAACCTTTTAATGTCTTCCTAAGAAATGACGGCTGGGATCAGTGGATGGTTGGATGGGTTGATGGTGAAAACATAATATGGTGGGAAAAGCAAAATCCTAGCGTATGGTTGATAGTTTGTTGTACCAGAATAGCGCATTTCTGTAGCAAAGGGATGTTTCTGTGGAAAGAACAAAATTCAGTTTAACTACCACAGAGCTATCCCAGAGATGGGCTAGCAGGCCATTCCCTGCACTGGCTCTGAAATGGATGTGCTGTGGGTTTTCAGCTTTGTATTGATACTATTCCCTTTACTGTGCTATTTATGTCAGGTCAGTCAGGATCTTCAGTTGAAAACTTTCCTTAATCAGAAACAGACATTTGGGGGAAGCAGAGGGCAACTAGTTGTACTGCAGTCAGTGTCCACGCTCAGGCCAGCTGGTCAAACCACCTGAGTGCATTCCAAAGTATGGCTTTTCTCCAAGCATCAAAATTTGGAGCACATTTCCCTCCCCTTCCTCATTTAATACAGCTTCAGTTGTAGATACCAAAATCTGTTTAAGTTCTAGCCACAGACAGAAAGCTTTTTCAGCCTGGCTCCGCTCCCTTGACTTTGATCTTCTAACACACTGTAGTTTATGCAGAGGAAATGGGGCTTCTTGCAGGTCCTGCACATTCTGTAGCTCTGGTAGTAGAAAACATCTGGTGCTCCTATTTGATCTGCAGTATTACTTGTCAGGCCCAAACAACAGGGAAATAATCTCCTTTTTTCGTGCTCTACAGTCTGGTTCTAATTTGTCACAGACCCTATTCAACCAGGTCAGAGAAAATGATGAATCTTTTCACCCCTGACAGCAGAGAGAAAAGCCTGGTGGCACATCCTTGGAGCAGAAACTGAAGAGAGGAGTAATTTTTTGACATAAAAGGAAAAAACAATCGCTGAGCCAGAAGCAATTTTGCTTTGCAAAACATGAGGTGGTTTGGATGGTTTGCAAACTAATGGTGTTGTCGCATACAAACATGATGGTTTGGCAACTGGAAAAAGGTAGAGTTGCCACATTATGACTGTTTTTGCCTCCTTTTATTTTCTTGAGGATGCACTGAGCTACACAGAGGTATACAGACAACTGCCAGAGGCTTTGCAAAGTAGCTTCATGCAGTGGTTTGAGTATAGGAGGTTGTGCTGGGAGATCTGATAGGCTTACTTCTGACTTGAATGTGCATAAGAAAGAAACGTATAAACAGAGTAGAAGTACAACACCATAATAACCACAGTCTGGCACCCTCAGTACTGTACCCAGCTGTGCTACTGGGTTAGAGCAAGTCTTGGGAAGGTAAGCTAAGCTCTCCCAGTGTTGGTTTCCATGCCTACAAAATGCTGGTGATGTTTGCTCCCCTTTGAGGTCAGTAGGCATGGAAGTCTTTTTATCAGAGCAAACCTTGCAGTGCAGCTCTCAGTTCTCCTGATATGTAAAAAACCAGCTAAACAAAGGACAGCCCAACCTTCAGTCCTGACTGAGACAAACAGCAACCTTTAGGGCAGTAACAAAGAAAGAAAATGAAAATAAATAAGCAATGCTGTGCTGAAGCTGAAGGTTTGCTTAGAGTAACTCATCCACGACTTCAACTTGGATTGTTCCCTTGGCCCCTCTTTACCAGACTGAATAAGATGTTGTACTTAAGTAGTACCAAATATCCCTTCAACCTCCACGTGCTGTGTTCTTCTATTTGTGTGCTGGGTTCCTCTATGTGTTGTGTTCCTTTCTTTTGGTCATCCTTGCTTGTAAACGTTTGACGCTGAGGTGTAGACGTTGACCAACATATGTCAGTTTCTACTGGATGGCCATGGATACAGTTTTTTCTCTACAGGACTCAATCCCCTACTTGCAAAGAGGAGGTGCTGATAGTCCCCATCACTGTAAGCTGAGATCTTCAAACAGAGGCTTAACAATAATCTGCTGACTAAAAAGAGGAGGTATCCAGGGCTCCACTGCCAGCATGGTCTTGAGTGCATCACCTGGACACTATATCAGTGGACAGAACTTCAAGCCTCCACGTAATGCTGAATTTCTCTGTAATCTACTGGCTGTTGGGCTCATGAATACAGTTTTTTGTAATAAAAATGCCTTCTTCAACAATAAAGTGTGGTCCATTTTATTGTGATGCGTTTGTGTGGTGTGTTGTCTCAGTTTCCTCAGCAAGGAGGGTTGCTTTAAAAAGGAAGAATGAGAGGAACCAGACTGTGCTAAGGACTAAATTACACTGATGGTCGAAATTTAAGTAATAGTTAGTGTACTAATTTCAGAATAGGAAATATACTAAAAAAAAACCACCTGTAAAAGCTTTTCTTGATTTTCATAATTACTGAGAACTGCTGTGACCCTTCAGTATATTTTCACCCGCGCTTTCTTTTACGGTAAGAAGTGTGTAGGAATGCACAGCAGTCAAGCTGGTAGAAAGGCTTCTTTCAGAGCACTTCAGTTGTGTTGTACAAGCCACACTCACCCCCTGGAGGATCCTGGAGCCGTTCTGATGAAGTCTTGTTTCTCCCAATGAACCAAAGCAAGGTCAGGCCTTCAGACAGGAACGTATCTGACATCGACATCACCCAAATAAGTGCTATCAGTTGTGCTGAGTGTTTCTGGAAGGAGGATGAGTGGAGTTTGTATCACTTAAACTTCTCGTTTGACCTAATTCTCGAGTACCACTCTAATTGTTGGATGGAAACTGGTGTTAGAGAGCAGAGAATCAGAGTTATTATAGAGGAGCATAACATTTAGTTAAGCCACAGAGCAATTGTCTCGTCAGCTCTTGAGAGATGCTCCATCCCTCTGTGCTGGGAAATAAAATGAAAAGATGCTTCAACGCTTAGGCCACCTCCTGCCTGCTTGTTCATGATGGCAGAACACTCAATGTTTTTGTTCCTTTTATTCCCCTAGGTACATGTGCTCAGACCTGCAGGAGTCCAGAGTAGGACCTGGGAGCACCTCCTCTCCCAGCTCCCTTCTGGTGACACGCTGTCTCCATAGGCAACTACAGAGAAGAGACCAAACATCTTGCATCCACACCCGCAAACACCGACTTGGGTTTGGATGCAGGGAAGATATCAGGAAGCTCAGTGAGCTGGCAGTTGAAGCAGAGGCGTTGGTGTTGGGTGCTTCAGGTTCTATTTTTGACTTGGACCAACCATTTCTTTTCGATTCGGCTTTCCATCTGCGAGATGGAAAATAAGGCTGCTTGCGGGTGGATCGTTCTGCTGAGGGCACGGCTGTCAGCGGGTGATGCTTTGTTGAATTCTGCTTTGTTCTGCTCTGCTTTGCTGCCTGCATCCCTGCTGTGCATTCCTGGGCCGAGGATGGAGAAGGGTCACAGCGTCCAATGACAGAACTGATGTCAGGTGGGGCTCTGCACTGTTACGGCACGGCCTGGGGCCTTCTGCTGCATCATCTGATGTGCAAAGGTTCAACTGCTGCCCTTCTGATGAGCCAGGGTGGCTGCAGGGCCAGAGAAGTACACTGAATGGAGCTGCAGCCCTTGTGTAAAGCACTTTCATTGCTGTCCAAGGCACGGATTTGAGTTTGGAGACAGGCACAAGTGGTGGAGTCACCATCCCTGGAGGTGTCCAAGAACAGTGGAGGTGTGACACTGAGGGACGTGGTTTAGTGGGCATGGTGGGGCTGGGCTGATGGCTGGACGTGGTGATCATAGCGGTCTTTTCCAGCCCTCATAATTCTGTAACTCCATGGGCCAGCACCGTGTGCTTCCATCTGATGTCTCCAGCTCTGGGATTAGCAGCAGACAGGTGGTGAAGGCCAAGTGACAGCCATCAGCTCAGCCCTCCCTTCCTGCCTCTGAGCGAAGGAGCCACAGGCTGCAGGTGCCTTCAATTCACTGCGTTCTCCCGACCCCAGCAATTAGAGGCTTCCTCCTTTTTTTCCAGGAAGTACGCCCAACTCCCCTTGTTCCTCTTGCACCAGTCGCAGCTGCTAGAACATGACTTAAGGGAGCCTCTCCCTTCCAGAGCCCCAACCCAGAGCCGAGCAGAAGGTGAGATCCGCGTTCGGTGTTTTTCTCCCCGCTCTTTAAGGAAGGGCGCTCCGGCTTGCGGGCAGCCGCTCCCCCCGCTCCCCAGGACCGCCGCTAGGCGGAGCGTTCCCTCCTCCCTTCCACCCTCCCGCTCCGCTTCCGCCGCGGTCGGGGCCCGACAACCAGCGGCATTTCGGTGCGGGGCGGCCCCGGAGCCGCCCCTTTGTTCGCGGGGCGGTGGGGCCGGGCTGTGCCCGCAGCGCCCGGCATCCTCCTTCCTCCTCCTCCTCCCATCTTTTTCCTCCCCCTCCTCCAATCATCGCAGCTCCCTCCGGCGCGCAGGGAGTGGCACGGCGGCCGCCCGGCAGGGCTGCGGGCTGCGGAAGGTAAGGGGGAACCAGGGCTGGGGATGAGGGCAGCCCCAACAAAGGAGGGGCGGATGGATGGATGGATGGATGGGGCCCCGGCTCATCTCTGGGGCTGGGCGCTGTCAGCACGGATCTGCCGCGGTGTAGCATTGTCCTTGGGTCGGGGAGGGAAAGACACCGTCCTCGTTAAGCGCTGCGTGCCAGGGGCTGCGCTGTGCGCTCCGGGTGGGGCCGTGCTGCCGTGCTGAGCCCCCGCTGTGCGCCCACCTGGGAACGGCCCGAGTCGGGGCGGCGGCCCCGTGGTCCTGCGCAGCTCCGGTGCTGAGCGATGGATGGAGATCGGGGTGGGCGTCAGCATCGAGCGCCGAGCGAGTTCGAGCTTTGCGGCCGGAGGACTGTTTTTCTTTTGTCTCCGGCTGCCGGCTGGGCTGGGTCTCCCCGCTGCCTTTTTGTTCTGATATAAGCTGGCTATCGACTAGGGCTATAGGAGTGGCTGCGGTGGGATTATTTTTGTTTGCGGCAAGGAGATGTGTTCCTGCGTGCTGCTGGGGGATGGCAGCGCAGACCTCGGACGGACCGAGAGGCTCCTTTGCCTCCTGGCCCGTAGCACCGAGCTGGGGAGGCCCGGGGCAGAGGCGTGGTGCTGTCTCGGGGTATCGGGGCGGCTGCAGCTGCAGTAGGGGAGAGCTGGGAGACAAAGCGCCGTCAGTGCTGCTACTGCTGCTCTGTGTCAGCCTCGAAGGGCTACAAAGCCCAGCTCGGGAGCAGAGCATCCTGGTGGAGCGGATGGCAAGTTTCATCGCTGCTGGCTTGAAGGTTTCCACGGGGGGGTGACTTGTGTCTTGAGAACGGGTCGGTGCGTGGCCGTGTATATTCAGGGTGGATATACCTGGATACATATGGCCAGGTTTGTCAGCCTTGTCCCTTTTCCTACCCATGCCGGGCAGTGTTCTCCCATCCAGTGGTGCTTCAGGGCCTCTTCAGCTCCCCTGCCCTGCTGGGGAGGGGATGCTTTCAGCATAACGCAGCCCCTTGCCTTGGGCTTAACTTGGGTTGTTTTAAGAAATGACCTACCTGCTGCTAGAGCCTGCTGGGATGAAGGAGGAGCTGCGTGCTGGCAGAAAGGTGCCAGCAATCCCAGGGCTTCAAAGCACAGCGCTGCCTCAAAGTGCTGGCACCAACTGCTGCAGCGTGGCAGAGGCTGCACTGCAACCAGTTTGTTTCAGGGGCACGTGTGTGCACGGCGCGCCTTCAGTTAAGGGAAAACCTGAGTGTTCCAGAGGTGCTTTTAGGGTAAGTATGGCCTGAGTTGCCTGCTGAGGCTGAGGGCTGTGTCTGCTGTTCTTCTTTGGCCTCCTGCTGCCTGTGGCCCTGGAGGTGCCATAATTTAGGCCAGCAAGGAGCATTCCTGGTGCTCTTCCTCTTTCTCGGAAGAAATTATGAAAAACTTGGAGGGGTTTCCCATTGTGGAGGGATGTGTAAGGTTTCGTACCCTGCACATCTCTGGGTGGTGATATGGGGAAGGGCAGGGTTTCGCCTCCTGAGGTTGCTGGTTTTATTTTGCGAATGCTTTCTCTATCCATGAAAGTTGAGAAAGAACGAGAATATTTCATATTCTTGTCATGATCTTGATGAGGACGAGAGGCAGTCTATAAAGCAGGCACACTGTCGGTACTGCTTTGCAGAATGCATGGCAGCATCGATACGGTGAGTTGCAAAGCTCTGGGAGAGCCCAGGTACAGGCACTGGGACCTGAGCACGACTTGTTGCTCACCTCCATCAGACATTGGTGTGGGCTTAGCTCAGAGATTTCTGAAAAAAAAACAAAAAAACAACAAAACAACAGACCTTAGTAATGCCTTGTGACCTTTTTTCCCCTCTGTCTCCCAGGGGAGCGCAAGAGCAGCCGTGGAAGCTGCTGATAAGGGGCAAGCAAATGCTTTCTGCTGCTGCGTTAGATGGCTGGCAATGCCTGCCTGTTGTATCACTGCTTGGTGTGACTGGGAACGTGGAGTCCAGCAAGGCTGGGGCCTTGTAGTACACCTGGCCTTCTGACACCTAAATCAGAGCTGCTGATAAAGAGGGCAAACTGCCAGAGGTCACCCCGGGAGCCCAGAGTGAACACAGTGTTGAGCTGTGGTGCAAAATGGGACAAATCCAATTCGCTTTATTCATGTTTGGGTTTAACTTCTCACTCTCGTATTGCTGTAGCTAGCAGTGGAAAAATGACTTCACTGCATGTGACCGAGTCTGGCACCTCTGCATAATACTTAGTGCTATTCCTGAAAAAACAAAACAAAAAAACCTCACTTTAACAAAAAAAGAAAGCAGGATTCCTGCATCAGGCTGTGTGGAGATGATTCCCTTGACGTGGCACCGTTCTTCATCTTCTAAACGAGTGAGGTGGTGTCCATAAAATAGCTGTGGTTGCTTCAGGCAGAGCGTAAGCCAAGAAGTACGTGTGGAGGAATAGCACTGAGCATTGTCATGTTTTGCTCTCAGTTTTGGTGTGATGGGATTGAATGTGATGCTGACTTGAATTGGGCGACTTGTTTATTTCGGGGGCTCGCGTTCTCAGCTCTAATGCTGACTCCCTGGGTGACTCCGTCTGTGCCTGGGGCAGCCAACAGGTTATGTTTAAGGAACGTTTGTACTCTGTCTATAATCAATCAGAATAACTTCCCAAGTCTTTTGTGTGCTGATAGAGGTGGGGAATGGTTCATCCCCGCTATGTGATCTTGGGAAAATCCTTTCCATCTCTCTGTCAGCTCCTCCCAGGTGCGTGGTGTTGCGGCTCTCACTGCTTTGAGCTCTGAGGATGAAAACTGTGGGTGTTGCATATCCAGACCTCGGGGTTGAGGTGCTTTTAATCCTCCTTCTGTGCTCCCCCATGCAGTTTCTTTAAGGAAGATAATGCAAGTAAAAGTGTATTGCTTGTCCCGCAACTTTTTTGGGGAATTCAATTGGATTTTACTGAACAACTGGTGTAGTGCAGGGGAAGCATACGTGTGTATTGGTTACACCAGAGGGAATTCACCAAAATCTGGGGTGATGAAAACCCCACGGGGTGATCTGACCCATCTGTCTGTCCCGAGTTCCTTTCCCTGGCTGATCTGTTCTCTTTCTTCCACTGACATATTCCTCCCCCGTTATTTATTGCATCATGTTTTGGGAACGCTTGTGTCCGCCAATTAGCGCTGGAAACTTTTCAGCAGTGCTGCCAGGCGGGGAGCAGCCGCTTGTTGCAGCAAGCAGTGCTTTCCCAGCCCTGCAGATGCTCCCATTTACAACCTGCAGTCACATCCCTGCAGCAGAAACTGTCCTGGGTGTTGGGACAAGCCCTGGGAAAGGAGGCTTCTCCTGGAAGGTACAGAGAGGCAGCTGTGCTGTGAGAAGTTTAATGGGATTTTAGCCTCGTGTTGGCCTGCTGTGCAGTGTTTGTGATGCTGCCTCTGGTCAGCCCCCTGCACGAAGCCCATCCTGGTGGTGGAAGTGCTCCTAACTATATTTAGCTGATAGCTGTTTGTTTTATAACACTGAGGTCTGTGCAAACTGGAGTAGGTCAGCTTGCAACCTTGAATAAGTACTCCTATTTCTCTGGATTTCTTCTTCCAAGTTTGTCAACGTGGGATGTTCTAGTTGGTGATCAATCCACCAGCCATCGCTAACGGAGGTTTAATGATGGACAACACGGCACAAACCTGGAATTAGAGGGATTTTTTTTGCCTTTTTTGTGCTTGATTGTGTCTTCTGCTAAGCTGAACCTGCTTAATCACCTGCTGTCAGGACTTCCCAGAGCCCAAGTGTGTGATTTTTGGAGCTTCACGCGTGTGTTGCTTGGGTGTTCCCTTTGAAGCACTATGGGAATCCCATTGGCCAAGACAGTAAGAGAAGAGATGTCTCAATCCATGAGATTAAACAGCCGTATTGTGGTGGTTTATTTGCTGTTGGGAGGAATAGTAACATCTGGTGTTAGGAGCATCTAAATCTGAAATAAGGTTATGTGTTGTTACTTCCAGCACACAAGTGTGGAAGTGTCAGCCCAAGGGGTGCTCTTGGGTGGGTGACTATATGGCTCAGGTTTATGGAACGCTATGATGTATTCTGCCTTGGGGTGCCAAAATTAAGAGAGTGCCCTTTCTGAAAGAGGTAACAACTTGGTTTTTATTCTTCCTTTTGGGGTGAAACAGGACCAGACTGGGTTAGAGATGTTGTGCTATTACTCCGCATTATAATCTGCTCAGGCTGTTGCCTGTAGCCCCTCTATGCTTGGCTAGATACGATTATATCTTGGTCTGCTTATGAAATCTCAGCTATGGTCCTGCCCACCCACCCCAAGCTCTCAAGTCAAACCTCCCCCATGTAATGCAGTGGGCAGCCATCCTGTGGCTGTGTGTGTGGCTCAGAGCCTGAAGGCATCAGGCTGCAATCTCAGTTTCTTTGCTGGGGTTGCAGGTAACAAAGTAGGAAGCGCTGAGCAATGCACACTGGCCAAGAGAGAGCTGTTACCAGCCTCCTCGTTCCCACCATTTGTTCTGTTGGGAGTTGTGTAGATGTTGGTGCCAGCTGTGGTCCAGGCAAGTCGTAGTGCTTGGTGAGGCTGGGAACAAAGCTGCTATCAGTGTGCTGGCATGGGATCAGCTTCATGGGTGAAGGCAGAGGGGGGGAGGAGAAGGGTGCTGCAGGGAATGCCTCCAACACTGCCCCAGTGCTGCCAGAGCAGGGATGGAACTCTGGGTGTAAACCTGAGTTCCAGTGAATAACAAATAAGGGGTCAGGGCGAACTTGGATACTGTATTAAATCAAGGACTCAACAGCAGGGCAATTCCATGAGTTCAGCTCCTTCTGCAGGGCTGAGTTATGGCAGCACTCGTTGGGTCCAGTCTGAATTGCTGTGTTATCACTCTGTCCCTGCAGGGTGGCAACTCTTCCATCTCCACGTGTGTCATTCCTTTCCCACGTGAGCAATGCTGTGTTGCTGTCCTGCTATTTCTGTAGGACACTGTCCCCTCCTCCAGGTCTTAACACCTGGCAGCAGGAACTCCTGCAGCTCCCAGGCCTTCCCCACAAACTGGGGATGGTTCTGCTCTGTAATAAATACAGAATTGTTGCTATCTACAGTGCCACTCTTCATCAGATGTGCTGCCACAGGAGGAGCTGAGCTCACCAGCATGCCCAGAATGACTCCAGTGGAGCCATTCGCCTCAGGTCTCACTTTGTGGTTTTTAGTTATAGAATGCAGTGGGATGCTCTTATACATCCCTCCTTTAATAACCTTTGTTTTACCACTAAAACAAATTGGTAAAAACAGAATGATGAGTCTATTGGAGTGCTTAGAAGTGGTTTCAAAAAGGTGTGAAGGCTTTAAATGAAAGGCCTGCAGGCTTTCCCTTTGCATTCTGTGCCAATTATTACAAAACTTGAGTGAGGAAGTAAACTCAACACAGGGTTATCTGAGATGTTAATCGCCTTTGGGAGATGTAAGGAAACTGATGGTAACCATGGAACTTTCTGGCTGAGGATCCTGGTGAGTCCTGCAGCACGGGAGCAGATGGCAGGGGATGCCACGGCTCTTCCCCACATCTGATGGCAATACAGTGCTTCCATTCCTGAGGCACTCTGCCTGCTTCTCTATGGGAGGAGGAAATGTTTTCTTGGGAGAGGACTCTGACCTTAATTAAGGATGAGTCTCTTATTTCCTCTATGCTTCAATGAAACGGAAGGATTTAACCCTAATCCGACACGTGCCGCAGAAGTAGGTTTCTGATTGCTTGTTGGAAGCAGTAACTAATCAGAGAAGTGCGAAGGGGTGGGATGATTGCCTGGGATCAGATGGGGCATCAGGAGGAATTAAAAGATAAAACCCCCCTTTCTTCTCAGCATCAGCTTCTCTTCTAGCAGAGCCGCAGTTTGGCTTTATCAGATCATGGTGTTTGTGTGTACTGGATTTGTTTCCTGTCCCTTTTGCAGACCAGACTCAAACCATTCAGTCTTTGGGGTTTTGCTTTCAAGGCAAAATTCTTCTCTTAAGCCCTCTCCCCCATCTTTTCAGCACAGCCTGGGGCACCAAATCTTAACCTGTGCTTGCCTGTGGCGTGCAGGGAAGTGGGCAGCAATGTAATGATTCTGAGCTTGAGCTTTATTGCACGAGATTCTCAATTTTCTGGGGGGAACGGAGTGCAGAAAAGCTTGAAAGCATGAAGTGAATGCAGCACAAATGCCCGGAAACAAGAAATGAAGCAACTTTACATAAATTTAATAGATACCACTACCTTTAGGCCAGTGATGGTTTTGTGTAAGGTCTAATGAATGAATACAACGCTGAAAGCTTTTTGCCTTAATCTTTTGTGCTTACTGAAGTGGTGAAGAGCTCCTTCAGGTGGACCCCCTCCTTTTGTAGCCATTGGGTTTCAGGGATGCTCTGGGCTCTGTTTGCAGCACTGGCACTGACTAGTGATGGAGGTTCCTGCAACCATTAATGCTATTGGCAAATCCAGAAACCTGCTGAAGGCTCTGAGATACAAAGCCAGAACACAGGTAGAAAGTTTGGTTCCTGCATTTATGCTTAACTCTCCTGGATGTGCATGCAAGGGACATGTTCAAACCCAGGTGCTGCTGAGCTCAGCTATGCATTGTTTGGCATCATATGAGATTATTTTTCTTTCATTCCATTTCTCCATATAGAATCACTGTTATTACATCGTCAGCAGCCGAAGGTGGAATTCCTGGACTTCCCAGGCTTTGTCTTTATTATTAATGTAAGAATCACTGTGAACACGGCCACACAACTGCATCGTTCTATGGCAGCCCTGAAAATGGCTGAAACTCTTTGTGTTTCTTCTGCTTGTATATGTGCTCCCACAAGGCTGTGTACAGAACCCCTGGGGTTCCTCAGCATTCGTATGCAGAAAGCTGGCTGAGTGTTTGAAATAATACACAAGCAATTGCGTCACAAAACATCATCTGAGATGGAAGTGGGTAAAAGCAGACTTCATTGTACAAACCTTTTTGTATCCGAATAATTGCTTTAGGAATTGCTGATAATGTGCACCAGTCAAGATTGCCTTAAACAGAAGTGTTGGACTGCTTGTCTGCACTGCCTCTGTCATTCAATTTCCGTGCAACACAGCAACCATCATTTCCTTCAGTATGATAACCGAATACTTTACCTTCTTCTGTGGGTCTGGGTCTTAGAAAAGCTGTATGCATCACTGACTGTAAATTTAAATCTGCAGGCAAGGAATCAAATTTTCTAAACTTTGAGAATTAGAAACCTCAGTTTTGGCATTTAGGCTTTGGGCTATGTACTTAATGTTAATAAAACAACTCTGTATTTCTCTACAAAACACTGTAGGCATTGATCCATTCCAGCAGTGCTCAGGCACACCAGCCTGAATTGCACTTGAATCTGTGTTCAGCACAGAGTCCCTGTGCCTTGCCCAGGGTGCTGTGTTGGATAAATGCTGCTTACATCCAAATCCATCCAGAAGGCAGCACCAGCCACAGGATGGGACTTGGGCCAACTCAGTCTATCCAGAAACCTGTTCCTGTGTTGTGTTTTGTTCAGTATGTGGAGGTGAACAGATCCTGTCCTATACTCATGAGGGTTTCCTTCTAGGGAGCGTGCTGGGTTTGAGGATCTGCTTTGTTGGTATGGCCATTTTGAATGGGATGGTGTGGATACCCATTTGCCACATGCAGCGTGCCTTGCTGAGGGCAGGAGGGATGGGTAAAGCAGAAAAACTTGAAGATTAACCTTTTTCAGCCTTGACAATATAGGCTTTGTTTCCAACCCCTCTACCCTATTTGAGAAATAACTGAGACCTCAGCACCTCCTGCTGTTTCTATGTTTTTGATGTATGCCCATCTTACAGATACTTCATGTATCCAGTTGTATTGCTGCTGGTGAGAGGTATTTTTTGAGAGTACATCTGCATTTAGCTGAGAGCTGTTCTCCTTGAATCTGAGCCTGGGTGACTCAGACTTGGCCATCACCTTTTCCGATGGAAAGATGGAGAACAGAATGTTTTGGTCATTTGGAGCAGCTTTCGTATTGTGCATTCCTGGGATGGCTTTTTGTTGTGGGAACACACAAAGCCATTCATCCTGGTATGACAAGACTGCAGGAAGAATCCAGTGGAGATCTTGAAGACCTTTGTAGTCTGCATCATTTTTGAGGAAGAAGGAAAAACAAAATAAGCTGAACTGGCCCCTGAATGTTTATAGGGGCAGATATTTTTAGATATTTTTGTGGTGGCTTTTTTTTTTTTTAAAACCTTGTGGCAGGGGAAAATCTCATTTCTGTGAAGTTACGCTGGAATATTAAACTTGTGCAGATGATATAAGGAATAGGAAAAAATGGCTCAGGTGTTTCTTACGTCCCATACAACAGCATGTTTGTGCGCGTTCAGAACTGTGCTAAGAGCACCTGTTGGGGTGCTGAGGATGCAGTACAGAAGCTCAGAGCAAGTCGTTATCTCTAATGGAGCAGGACAGTGCCCTGTGGAGATGCTGGCCCACGTCCCAGCCTGGGATGTGACTGCAGGATGAAAGCTGCACTGCTTGGGTCTTAGAATCATAGGATGATTGGGTTTGAAGAGACCTTAAAGATCATCCAGTTTCAACCCCATGCCGTGACAGGGTTGTCCCCCAGCAGATCAGGTTGCCCAAGGTCCCATCCCACCTGGCCTTTTGAACGCTCCCAAGGGTTGGGCATCCACAGCTTCTTTGGGCAGTCTGTTCCAGTGCCTCACCACTCTCTGAGTAAATAATTTCCTCCTAACATCTAACCTCTGTTTCCAGTGTTTTAGCTTAAAGAGGCTTGGATGGCGCAGGGCAGCCTGGGTGAGGATAATGACCTGATGGTGTAACTCAGGAGCGCCCAGACTGAGGTACTGGGGTGGCACACAGGATGGCACCTTGGGCACATCCTGAATTTGTTGTGTGGCATGGAGCCCTGTGAGTATGGATGTGCACAGGCTGTATAGTGGAATAAAAGCAGCTCTCTGTTTGCAGGGTACCTTAATTAGCAGCCCATGGAGTTTTTGGTTTTTCAGCATCAGTGTGTTGAAAGCATGTGTTTGCATCAATGTTTCTGGCAGAAATGTAATGCAATGGGAGTGCACTTCCTCTTATTCCCTCCCACCTCAATAAATAAAATCCAGTCCACCTGAGAAGGAAGGCTTTGAGTATCTCCAGAGCAGGACTCCCCCACCTCTATGGGCAGCCTGTTCCAGGGTTCTGTCATCCTCACAGTGAAGAAATATTTCCTCATGTTCAGATGGAACTTCCTGTGTTCCAGTTTGTTCCCATTGCCTCTTGTTCTGTCACTGGGTGCCACTGGGTGCCTGGCCCCATCCACTCAGTTCCTGCCCTTTGGATATCGATAGACACTGATCAGATCCCCTCTCCACCTTCTCTTCCCCAGGCGAACAGCCCCAGGGCTCTCAGCTTTCCCCATACAGGAGATGCTCCAGGCCCACATCATCTTTGCATTCACTCCAGCAGTTCCACGTCTGCCTTGAACTGAGGAGCCCAGAACTGCACACAGCACTCCAGATGTGCCCTCCCCAGGGCAGAGCAGGAGGATTGCCTCCCATGTCCTGCTGGCCACAATCCTTTAATACACCCCAAATATCTTTGATCTTCATGGCTACCAGGGCACCCTGCTGGCTCATGGTCACCATGTTGGCCACCAGGACACCCAGATCCCTCTCTGTTCCAGTCTCCTT
>JAOWBP010031524.1:0-21912 GCA_028571105.1 Tragopan temminckii | reverse complement strand
AACCGCCGCCGTCCCCCAACCGCCGCACCGTCAGGTAAGGACCGCGACTCGCCGGCCCCCGCCCTACCGCATTCGGGGGTCCCCGATACCGGGCGGGGACGAGGTGGCCGGAGCCGTGCGGGAGCCGCCGGGTAAGCGGAGAGAGGGGATGCCGCCCCCCGCCCCAGGGATGCTTTTTGCGAGCCGGCCGCGTACCTTGAGGCGAGGCGATGGGGCCGATGGCGACGTTGGGGGCGCCTCCCCTTACTCGGGAATGCGGGAGCGGAGAGCGGGCTGCGGCGAGCCGCCCCCTCGGGGGGCTTCGGGCATCTGCCGCGGGGGGAGCCGCGCCCCCGCCCAGCAGCTCTGCGGGCTCCCCCGGGCCGGGCTGCTTTCCGCCAGCCCCGGGGTTTTCTGCCTCGAAACGCTTCCCGAGGTGAGCGATAGAGACACCTGCGGCCACGCCGAAATTCCCATTTTCCTCTCGAGCGGCATGCGTTCTGAAGGGCTGGCATGAAGCGGCACGCATCACGTAGGCTTTGTCTAGGTGGAAGCATGGCTGGGGCTCCTCCGTCATCTCTAGTTTAATTCTTCAATCGTAGCCTTGTTGCTTCCCTCCCGCCGAGCCATGCTAAGCAACCTCGCGCTCTGCTCTGTCTCCAGGGCGAAAGCAAACTGCCAAGATGTTGTAGAAATGCAGCAAGCGCTAGGGAGAACCGGTGTCTGGAAATGAAAGCTGTAGTAAAACCACAAGGTCACGGGCGTGTGGGTGCAAGCGGTTGATTTCAGGGCTCCTCTTGCTCATGCTTCACTTGAAGCTTTTCCTCCGATCCCAGATGTTGGAAAGCTGTGAGGCGGGTGATGGGAACAGGGTTACAGGAAGGCTGGGGCTCTCCACGCACTCTGCCAGTTCCCGCTTTGGCTTTCTGATGCTTTTTTCACGCCACCATGAAGAGAAGAGGTGTGCTTTTATTCAGAAGAGGGAAGCTGGGATGCTCACACGTTGATGTGGTGATGGGAGCCGGGAAAAAACAGCTGTGCTGCATGGCTTCGGCTGGGGCAGTGGACATCACCAAAGAAAGGCATTTGTGTTCATTTGGGTGCGTCTGATAAACGTTTCCATCTCCCCCTTTTCCTTCCAGCTGGTTCTTTAATCACAGCTTTGCCCCTCTTACAGCATTTAAACCAAACAAAGGCACAGCCAAGCATTTGTACAGCCAGAACCCCCCCTCCGTCTCCCCAGGGAAGTTGATTCGTGGCCTGACTTCTCTCGTGCCCCACCAGCTTTTTCTCTGGAGATACAAACAGCTCCGAAGCCCAGGCTGGGAAATGTGTTGCTTAAAGCTCCCTTTGTACGAGGGTTTGTCTTCAAGATATTTGAGGATGCGCTCACTTTTCATCCTAGCATCTCTGAATGCCAACACCAAATAGCAGTTCTAAGCCAATGAAATTTTGCCTGCTTCTTTCTACCCTGCCCTCATTGAGCTGTTTGAGGTCTTATTTGTATATTTCTCCTGAGATGGCAACACTGGCTGTTCTGGGGCTGCCCAGGCTGAACAGGTTTGCTCTCTGGGCACTGCTGTACATGGCATGAGCTTGTCTCACATCCCTGCTCTCATGGTGCCATGCAGGTACAACCACTTCTCTGGTTGCCCTAGCCTTCCTTTGGTGGTGTCCTGCTCTGCTCAGGGCCATCATGGTTGCAGTTTTCTAGCATTCCATTTAGGACAAATGTTGTTTTTCTGCTCTGGTTTTGGTGCCATACAGTCCTGCCAGTTTGTAGGAGAAAAGCCACTGTTCTCCGGCATCCCAATGAAATTCAAATCTTGTAATAAAGCCCGAGGCACCGGCATCACCGGAGGACCACCAAATTCCTCGTGGCCAACACAAATGATTGTGATACGGGCACCACGAACAACCTGAGCAACCTAAGTGCCGGGTGCTGACTGCAGCCTCTCCAGCTATTTTCAGGAAGCTCAGAGGAACTCGGCTTTCTCTGTTATCTCTACCCCTCTGACAAGTTTAGCTGAAATCGGTTTGGGGGGGATGGACAGACAGACATGGAAAGTCTGATTTCATAGGCCTGTCTTCCTAAGGAGATTTGCTGTTGCGGGGATGGAGAAGGTGGGCAAAGTGAGGTGGAAGGGTGGCCAACCCTGACGTGAGGTAAGCCAGGCAGCACTGGGGCCCGACCTAGTGGCACTGGGGCTCGGCTGCCTTTTCTGGGATCTAGAGATCTAAAATCCAGGTGGAGCTGGGGACAGGGGAGGGGTCCCCAGTCCCTTCTGCTCCTGCCGTGGAGCCCAGAAGAGCATCCCACACACAGCTGCCAACCCGAGGGACAAGTGGGCACAGGTAGGCATGAGGAGAGCAACAGGCCTGCTAATTCCTCCTGTCCTATGGTAGCCCTCATGTCTGGGCAGATGATTCCTCCCCCAGGCTACCCGGGAGCTCTGGGCTTGTTGACAGCATTTTATCCTCTAAACAGTCATTTTATAGCGGGAAAGGATGCCACTCGATAAAGAAAAGACAAAAAGGCATCATGAGGATAGGGAAATGGTTTGAAGACAACACCTCCCCTCTTCATTGCTGCTAAAAAACAACAACACAGCACAAAAAGAAATTAAGGATTTCTCCCTTGCTTCTCATTTCCTGGCATTTTCCTTGCTGAGCTTGTGTATCCCAGGGAAAAGGGACAGCTCGCCACTCAGTCTCCATGCAATAAAAAGCAAAGCTGGAGTTTCCCTCACAAACACTCCTAAGCTCGTTCTCTACAGGCTTGCCCCCATATTCAACCAATCTGGCTGAAATTTTACATCGGGGCTGCTTTGTTTTCTCTATTTATCTGTTTATTTTGGAAAGTTGCTGGGGAGATTGTAGGAGGGGATTGGATGCTGTATGCAAGAGATAGATAGGATACTTGGAAAAATCAGTCGCAGACTGATAATTATTCTAACTTCTTAATGGCCTTTACAGAAAACAGGGTGGTCTGATGTGTATTTTACTCAATTGGCTTCGTAAAGGGCTTTTGCCTCTGACTATATTTGGAAAGGTTTTGATGGTTTTTGTACTGATGCAATCAGGATGCTGACGGCCTGGAAATCATTTTCCTGATGTGGAGATCCGGAGGGTCATGGGCAGGGAATGCCAACAGCTTCAGCATGGCAGAGCTGGGAGAAAGAAGAAGGAGCAGGGCTGCGAGCCAAGGGCTTTCCAAGCTGCGTTTAAAGTGACATCGCACTCTGCAGTGCATTTGGACACAGCAGCTTTCCTCCATGGGTTCAGATGTCTGGCCAGTATGGTATTCAGCTCCTTCTCCTGCTTGGATGGGTAAAAATGACAGCTTGCAGGAGCTGCGCCATAGAGCAGTGTCCAGATCAAGGCTGTTGCATCCCTTTTGTGTCCCTCAGCTTCAGGAAGCTGGATGTAGGCTCCTTGCTGATTTCCTGATTGATTCTCAGAGCTCAGACAATTTGTTGGTGCTCTTTCCTGCAGTCATCACGTCTTTTCCCAGTGCAGGATCTGCTCGAGCCGCTCTGCTGTAAATCACACTGCTGCTTTCAACAAGGTGCAGGTGTGCAGGATGCAGCACGGCCGGGAAGGGTCAGAAGGGGGGTGGAGGAGGCTGTTAGTCCTCCGGAGATGGAGAGACAAGATAGATGCTGTGGAGGTGAGGTGTGCAGAGCTTTCCCAAAGGGAAATGGCTTGCATTTGACTACTGGGTGCTGCTTGCCTGCAAGACAACCTGGAAGAAGGGTGTGAGGATTTGAAGAAGTCAGGTTTCAAACAGTGCTGCTCCCATCTTGCACTGATGGCACAGCCATAGGAATGCTGTACAAACTGGCAGCAAATTCACCATCGTGCTGATGGTACAGTGGCCCAGGCACAGCTGGGTGTCTGTCTGTGGTGCTGGCTGTAATGATGTGAATGCCACTGGTTTACAGCTGCTACGTGTTGCGGAATGTTTACTGTTGAATGCTTGAAAAATATTTCCCATGGGAAGTCTTTTTGTGCAGCCACTCCTTCCTCGTGAACCTTACCTTTCTTGCCCAAATCCTATACCAAAGGCATCCAAGCTAGCAGTATTATTTCAGTGCTCTGAATAGCAATGCTGCCTGTTGCAGTTGGTCGCAAACCTCATCACACAAAGGTGCAGGGTCTGAAAGTAGACATGGTAAGGGCGAAGTGCCCAGATGGGGACGGGACTTTGGAGAGGCTGCTGCAAAGGAAAAGCTGTGCATTGCTGAAGCACACAGCAGCTTTCAGGCTGGCTTTGCATGCAGCAAGCAGCCAACCCAAAGGAGTATTCCTGCCAGGGAATGATCGAAGAGGGGTCCCAAAAGCTGGTTTCTCCTGAGCTGCAGGCTGGAGCACGAGCTGGGAACACAAGTTCTCTCCTACCAATCTGTAAAGCCCAGAGCTGGGGGAAAAACTCAAGCTCCCTTTTCCATCTGAAAGGCAAATATCTTTGCAATGCTCATAGCCTCGCTCTGTGCAAAAGCTGCTCTCCTGGGGTTTTACAACCCTGAAGGCAGGATTAAAAGCTGGACAAATGTCCCTTGGCTGGGGTCTGGATGGAAGCTGAGCTTGCCTTGAAGGGATCACACATTCCTGCAGGCTTTCCCCTCTGACTACGTGAAAACTGCTGCTAGGGCTTTGAGAGCTTTTGGGGAGCCGAGCTGGGGGCTGGCTCTCCCACTTAGCTTCAGCTCTACTTGAAAGACCCCAGGCACTGGATCCAAGGAGAAAAGAAGCTCTGGGTCTGCTTTGTGGTGTAAGGGCAATGCTTACTGGCAGGGTTGTGCCGACCCAGGGTGGTGGCTTGTGGCTCGTCACCACACACATACAGCCAGCTCATGCGTTTGCTTTTCTTGTTGATGGCCTGGCTGGGAAATGCAATTGAGACACCTTAATGAAAAGCTAGCAAAGTCAGCTTTGAAGGGAGAGCTGGCATTCTGGTAGCCTTGCTTCTTGATATAGAATAATATGAATGATTTGTCTGGGAATATTCCTACCGCTGCCTCTGCAGCAGCGTGCTGACCATGGGCCGAGACCCCGTGCAAATGCAGAGCAAGAGGGTCTCCAGGGACTGAGCTGTTTATTTTGGATTGAGCAAATAAAGAAACACTGCTAATTTTATAGCAGCTGCTTCTCTGAGAGATTTTGCGTGTCAGACTCCGGTTGTATACGCATAACCAGCGTGTTGTGGCCAAACATTTTCTAACCCTCCATAATTTCTGAGTCTGGTGTTAATAACATTGATTGGAACTGGTTCCAGGAGGAAGGGGGGAGACGAGGAGGCGGGTTGTGAATCTTTCTTGATGACTGCACCACAGAATGTTGGAGTGGAGTGTTGGAGTGTACAAAGCTGGGGGACGCTATGGCCACTCAAAGAAAGCCACTTGCACATTGCCAAGGCTGGAGTATTTTTCCTTATTAAGGTCCAGCACTTCTCCACTCATCTGAGCCCTCCAGAAATGTCCCACATCTCTTGTCTCTGGCAGTCTAAGGGAAAAATATTTGTACATGGAGAGCTGCATGGGAAGGCTACAAAGATGGATTGTTCAGATGCAAGCTCTAGGCCTTTGTTCCTCCTGTTTAACAAAATATGGGACTTGATTAAAAGAAAAAAAACTGTAGTAGAATATTTGAAAGAGAAGAAGATGGCAAATAAGGTTCACGTGACTTATTAATCTGATTTAGTGGGTGGGGGTTTTTTTTCTTTTTTTTTCTGGCTGAGAATTCCAGTGCTCAAATCCTTTTAAGACGGCAGAGTTGGTCTAAAGTGTGATGGGACTCTCCTATTCTTTATGACCTAAATCAGTGACCCAAAGCATAATATTTTCTCTAGAACCATCTGTTTTCTCCTCTTGCCAAGGGGATTTCACAATGCCTGGTTGCTCTGAATAATTGTACATGTACAAGGATATAACTTGCCACAGGGAGAAAATTAACTAAACAAGGGCAGGTGGATGTTTTGAATTTTCTGCTGAAACTACTGCCCTTTAGAAAGAGATGGTGAAGAACCACAAAGATAAGTAATACTTTACGCCCATACTATTTTTTTCTCAAGCATACATATTTTAAAATAATACTAACAATAAAGAAGCACTTGGGAGATACCTGAGATAAACAGATTAGATACTAAGTCAGCCTGTGTTTCTCTGTCTCAAACATCTCCAAGACATGCTTTAAAGCAGCGTGAAACACAGTCAGGATTACAGATGTTGGGTCATGCTTTGGCTAAACTTCAGTGACTACGAAAGCATTTCTGCTTCAACTTAGCTATCCACCAAATGGCACGCAACAAGGTACTCTTCTTTACAAACATCACATTTTCAGCTTTTTACTTCAGATCTGTAAACGACTCATGCCTGCATTCTGAGAAGCAGAACATGCACAGGGATTAGAGACTTCTGACTCCAGCAATAAGAGCTTTTCATGGCATCTTGTTCATCTTATCTGTTCTTAGCACCTAACTCTGTGAATTGCTCACTTCCTGCTCAGTGTATCCTTTTCTTTACTTAATTAGAAAACTGAAGGAGTGAATTGTGGCACAGACCAACAATTCCCAGTGAGGAGATGTCATTTACATAAAACTGTTTTAATATATTTTCTGTATTATTCTTCCGTATCAATTATCTACTACAGCATCCTTCAATAAAAGCAAACTGAGCACAGGAAATTCATCCCTTCTTACGACATCTCTTTGAGGAGTACATTCCGTAGCATGGGTGCAAGATGGTACTCACTCCTCCAGACAGTTCTTCATTTGCACACAGCCTGTCCCTGCATAACAAACCCCTGCCCTGATGAGGAGGGATGATTTTGGCATCATAAGGAGATGAGTGGTGGTGATCAGGCACTCTTCTTTAAGTAGGTGTTGGTGTGTCCCTGTTGAGGAGAATAAATGCATCTCTCTGGAATGCAGTCAGCAGTGCTGAATGTGGAGCCAGCCTAGCTCCCGGCTGTGCTGAGAAACAAGCCCTCCTCAAGAAGGAAGAGGAGAGGTGCACTTTGTCACCTCACCTAGGCGCAAGTGACAACGGAGGTGCAGCCTTTAACTAATCTATAGCTCCGACTGCATGCAGCTGTACATCTGGTGCTAAGTGACATGGTTTAGTGACGGTCAGGTTGATGGTTGGACTTGATGATCTTGAAGGTCTTTTCCAACCTAGATGACTCTGTGATACTGTGATCTGTTGGACCTCCTCTGTGTTTACCAGAGACCAGGCAGATGGCATGTGGGGGGCAAGACCTGCCAGGAGTGGCAGTGATGCTGGTTTGACCTCCTGCTTATGTCACTGTCTCTGGTATGAACAGGTCTGGAAATACCATCCTTCTCTTTAAAAATTGAAGTCTTCCACAGCTTTGCTCTTTTCATTTTTGTTTGTGGGATGTTGTTTTCTTTTTATGAGCAAAACCAATTCAGCCTTTTGTAGGCTACAGCAAAGTAAAGGTATTGACATGCTCATTTCCTTCTCTTCATAGAAATGTTTTTAAGTACTGTGTGATTAAATTAACTTGGAATGGAGAAATGTAGTATGGCAAAGGCTCTCCTTGAGAAGAAAATATAGCTTTAATAACTTCTATTGCCTAGTAAAATTGAGAATTTATCACTGAGCATGCTCGGGTATTTGCACTAAGGGTCTCTATGTACTTAAAGACATCTGGTCTGTAGCTTTATGCACTGTTAACTAACTGCAAACCTCTTTAACAGCTCCCTGACACTGCTGGAAAATCCTGAGGCAGGACAAGGGCAAGTACTGCTGTCATGCTCGGTGACTGATGTTGTAAATGGAGTGAGAAAGGCCCTTGCAGGGGAAGCCAGCAAAGCTGACCTAGTGGGAAAAGAGTGTAAGGACAGGTTCCCTCTTGAAGCATGCCAAGATAACCATGCTTGGATGCATATGGGGCTCTTTCCAGTTTCAGGAAGGTGCAAAGTGATGCACTGTGGAAGAAATGGCTCCAAAATCATTAATTAAAGACTGCCCTTCTGGTGTGCCTTATGACCAAAATACCGTTAAGAACAAGATTTTGACAAGGCTTGAGCTTGCTTTGTACGGATATGGAGTAGATGCTTGGGAGGACTGTGAGCAAGAAAAGACTGTAAAACATGTGCTCTACAAAGATATTTGAAAAAATGATTGGAGGGTAGTAGATCTCCCTGTCATCTTCTACTCTCACCCTGACGTCCAGTGCGTAAATGCTCTGTAACTTTGAAATACAAAATACTTCTGCTAGCTGTTAAGTTGAATGATGGATTCTAATTAGATGGAAACCAAGAAAATATAGTAGAAGAAATAGGCTTCCAGCAAAGAGAGAGAAAGAGGCATTAAACAGTGGTATAGCTGAAGGAGGTAGGTGCTAGCCCACTGGTAGCATCTGATTAAGTCCTTGTTCAGATAGCTGATCTGAAGATGATTTGTACATGGAAAACTGCAGTGATCATAACACAATTAGGGCTTATTAAATGGGTCTTCTTGAGCAACAGGGCAATTTGGTTATACATTTGGGAAAGGTGGAAAAAAATTGGATGGAGAGGAAGATCTGTTGTCTCTTGCCAGCCTCAGTGTGTCTTTCCTTCTGTCTCCGCAGGTTGCGAACGTGTGGGAACTGCTGAGTGGAAGCGGCCATGTCGCAAACAACTCACCCACCCACCTTCCTGGTGAACTTCCAACTCCTGAGCATTGTGGTGGTGCTGCTCTTCCATGCAGACAGCATACACGCAGAAAGTCCCAGTGAAGTGCCTGCAAACAAGTCTGAGGTGTGCACAGGCTCGTACATCTGCAAAAAGGGTGTGATCTTACCAATATGGGAACCCCAAGATCCCTCATTTGGTGACAAAATAGCTCGAGCAACAGTGTATTTTGTAGCGATGGTGTACATGTTCCTGGGAGTATCCATCATAGCTGACCGCTTCATGTCCTCCATTGAAGTCATCACATCCCAAGAACGGGAAATAACCATCAAGAAGCCCAATGGCGAGACCAGCAAAACCACAGTGAGGATCTGGAATGAGACTGTTTCCAACCTCACACTGATGGCCTTGGGCTCATCCGCTCCTGAGATCCTTCTGTCCGTCATCGAAGTGTGTGGCCATGGCTTCACAGCGGGGGACTTGGGGCCAAGCACAATTGTGGGTAGTGCTGCATTTAATATGTTTGTCATCATTGCAATCTGTGTTTATGTTGTTCCTGATGGAGAAATAAGGAAGATCAAGCACTTGCGAGTGTTTTTTGTTACAGCAGCCTGGAGCATCTTTGCCTACACTTGGCTTTACATTATTTTATCGGTGTCTTCTCCTGGGATTGTGGAGGTTTGGGAAGGCTTGCTCACCTTCTTCTTCTTCCCAATCTGTGTAGTGTTTGCCTGGATAGCTGACAGGAGGCTTTTATTTTACAAGTACGTCTACAAGAAATACCGAGCTGGCAAACAGAGAGGCATGATCATTGAGCATGAGGGTGACCGACCCTCCTCCAAAGCTGATATTGAGATGGATGGAAAGGTTGCTAATTCTCATGTGGAGAACTTTTTAGATGGGACACTGGTGTTGGAGGTAGATGAAAAAGATCAGGATGATGAGGAAGCCAGGAGGGAAATGGCTCGGATCCTGAAGGAACTGAAACAAAAGCACCCTGACAAGGAAATTGAGCAGCTTATAGAGTTGGCCAACTACCAGGTCCTAAGTCAGCAGCAGAAGAGCAGGGCTTTCTATCGCATCCAGGCCACTCGACTTATGACAGGAGCTGGCAACATCCTGAAGAGACATGCTGCAGACCAGGCCCGCAAAGCTGTCAGCATGCATGAGGTCAACAGTGAGGTGGCAGAAAATGATCCCATCAGCAAGCTATACTTTGAACAGGGTACCTACCAGTGTCTGGAGAACTGTGGTACTGTTGCCCTGACCATCATCCGTCGGGGTGGCGATTTGACCAACACAGTCTATGTTGATTTCCGGACAGAGGATGGGACTGCCAACGCGGGCTCTGACTATGAATTCACTGAAGGGACAGTGGTCTTCAAGCCTGGAGAGACCCAGAAGGAAATCCGTGTTGGCATAATCGATGATGACATATTTGAGGAGGATGAGAATTTTCTGGTCCATCTCAGCAACGTTCGCGTGAGCACTGAGGCAGATGAGGGTATTCTTGAGGCCAGTCGTGTCTCCACGCTTGCCTGCCTGGGCTCACCGTCTACTGCCACTGTCACCATCTTTGACGATGACCATGCTGGCATATTCACCTTTGAGGAACCAGTAACACATGTCAGTGAGAGTGTGGGGACCATGGAAGTGAAAGTGTTGAGAACCTCCGGCGCACGAGGAAATGTTATTGTGCCCTATAAAACCATTGAAGGCTCAGCCAAAGGTGGAGGAGAAGACTTTGAAGACACCTGTGGGGAGCTGGAGTTCCAGAACGATGAGATAGTGTAAGTGGAGGTTTTATTTGTAACTTATAGTCTGTCATTCTCCTGAAATTAAATGCACATGGCTACCAGAGCTGCACTGGCGTTGTGCAGGTGCCAGTGTATTACAGCAAGCTTTGAATGCTCTTATGTGCTTTTGGGAGCCTGAAATGCTATGGTCCTGCTTTGCTAGCAGGTCAGAGAGTTGTGCCTACTCAGAGGCACTCCATCCTCCCAGGAACAGAGTGGAACTGGTGTGTAAGGCCAGCCTCCCACCTTCTATCCAGGAGCCAAGCAGCTCTCTATAGCTTTGGCTCTATAGTGGAGGAGAGAACACCAAGCTGGCTGTTACCCCCAGTCCCATGAAGTTACCTGTCTAAATCAAGAGTGTGAGTTGTGGTAACTGCATCCACTTGCCTGAGTTCCTCTGGGTCTGTGCCACTGATACTCCTCCCTTCAGTGCTGCTGGATTTGGAGAAGGTCACTTCTTCTTCCTCCTTTTTTAAGGACTGTGAGCTTGGGTGACTGTCTAATGCACTTCCTGAAAAAGTATTGTCATGAAGAGAAGCTTCATGGTTAGGATGCAAGTGGAGCCATATCTGGCTGTTTGCAAATTATTAAAAGATGAATACCTACTGATGAAGTATTGCTAGGTGGCTAGTGGAAAAACTGTGCTCTGCCTTGTTTATCATGTTATGCTGAGAATATCTGTTAACTCAGTAAATCACAGCCGAAAACATTTGTCCTTTGGTATGTTTGAAACACATCGTCTTGCCCAGCTGTGGCTCTGGGAGAGCAAGAGCTTGGAGTTGTGTTGCCCCAGCATCAGATTCCTCCTGCACTGAAGTCTGTGCCTGTAGACTAGATCCTGCCAACAGTAGACACGGTAGCACAGAACCACTGCACAGGACTCAGAGCAGTCCTAGATAAAGGGCACTGCTGTGTCAAGAGAGACCTAAACAGTGGCTTGGATACTGCATCTTGCACAGCTGGTCTTTTGGAAGCTGGGGCTGACCCAAGGTGATTGTGGAGAGTAGGCTGTATGTTCTCTCCATTATTTGTACTTGCTCCATGTGAATAGGGAGAATGACACAAACAGAAGAATCGTAAAACTCCTGGAAGCAACAAGAAATAAAAAGGTGATTCATAAGTTTTAGGCAGGGTATCAGTAACCAGATGATGTTTCAACTTCTCAGAAATAACTAAGCAAGAACTTTACAGTTCCAGCACTCTGGAAGCCAAAATGTGTATGTTGTTCCTGCTAGGGTCAGGAGCACACAGTACACTATTGCTCCTGGTCCAGGCTCCTGAGCAATAGTCATAGTAGAGAGGAATCTAGTTACTGGATTTGATTTGATTTTTTTCCTTGTAGAAGACATAGCGAGGTACCTGCAGAGATGCAATGAACTAGTCTATAAGGATATCCCCCAAAGGATCTTTAGTTTTTAACCAAATCACTACCAGCAAAATGTGACTGCCAGCAGGAAGACCTTGACATTTGATTTCACTTCCCCTTTGTCTTGGAGTCAGCACTCTGGCTGGGATCTCTGTGCCATCCTTTATTGAAGAGATATGGCATCACCTGCATCCACGCTTCCTGTCAGTGCTCAGCTCATGACATGGGGCCAGGCAGTGGGATGCTGCTGGTGGACTTTCCACCCAACTCTTCACTGCTGGTTTTTGCTGGGAGCCTAGTGAGCAAGTAATAGGCTAGAAATGGGCTGGCCACATTCTGCCACTGCTGTTCCCTGACCTCTCAGGAAGAACTGCTGTGTCTTTGTCACTGCAAGCTTTCTCCCTTTTCTAACTAGTCATCTATATACACACACCATGCAAGAAATGGGAAAAACAGCTTTCTTAGAAAATGGAGTGTGGTTTTTTTCTGTGCAGATGCCAAGGTATTGCCGTTATATCTCTGTTATCTTTAAACCATTTTCTGCTGATACTGTAGGGACATCAGTGTGCATTTTAGGATTGGCAGCCTAGAGCAGATGAGAGCTTGGGGCTTATTTCATTCAGGTTGGAGAAGACACACATGTATCTTATATTTTGGGAGGCTGATGGCACCGATTTTACAAATTGCCATCTGCCCATGTGCTTGGCAGGCAGTAGGCGTTTTTCTGAAGTATAACTACTACAGTCCATGTTCAGGTGTTGGATGGTATGATCTGACTTGCAGAAGAGCTCACACAAGTCCGTGTTTGCCTGGGTGCAAGTTAAGGACAGCTCTGCAGCACAAAGGCAAATCTGGTCCTGAAGCTGAGCTGCTGCTTATAGGTATTCTCCCCTTGCCTTGATGGGAATCAAGATGTGCTAGCACAGTATGCAGATTACAGAGATAAAGCCTGTTTACTATGTCACTGGGTGTTAGTGCGGTGCTTCAGCTAAATCACAGCTATGTAGAACGCTGCCATTCTGCAGTATTTGACTCAATAAAGTCAAAGTTCTAAAACTTTAATATTTCCCATGCTTGGCTGGCCAGGAAATTGCTTTGCTGCCCATTCTAAATATCTTCAGTGCTTTTTCAGCTCTGCCATTCTAGGGTGTATCAATCAGCTCAATAAAACTGAGCAAGATATGTTTCTCTGGGACACTAACAAAGAGGGTAGAGCAAGTGCAGGAAGGTGAGAAGGTGAAAGAAAACAGTGTGGAAGACTGTATTTAAATTAGAGGACTGGCTTGCTGGTAAGTCCCAGTAAAATTAGGAAGTGCTGGGAGAGCCTGGATCTCCTGGAGGTCTCCCTCCAACTCCCAGAAGGCCCAGTTACGTAATATGTTATTTGTTTGTGGATACCAGAGAGAATTTCCCATTTTGCAATCTGTTGATGTCCCCTTTCTCAGAATATACAAAACTGCAGTGTGAATCCTGAAACCGTGCCTCTGCTGAGCATTTCAACAGATCGTCCCAAGTTATGTGGGAAAGCTATAGATGTCCAACCTGCATCTCAGTAAAGCCAACATCTCAGTGATGCTGCACAGGGACCTCCGGTGTGAGACATACATTTAGGACAAGGGGCTATGATGTAAAATTTAAGAGAGACCCTTTCCTCTGGGGCCACCTCAGCAAGGTGTCTCTGGCCTTGTCTTGCATCTCTGTCAATGAGTAAAGCTTTCTTGATGAGAATGTGGATTAGTAAGATGTGCAGTGGCAGACTTTTCATGCACACCCATCTGCTGCAGGTATTATAACCATCATAGAGGTCAGAGGTTCATCTAGCCAGTGTATTTTTGTCCCCTGATTGAATGCCAAATAGTTCAAAAGGAATCTAGCCTCCTGTCTTGGAGGAGGAAGCAATCTTTTCCCCAGCTGTTGGGATCTCTTCTCCTTGCTGTCTTGAAACATCAGGAGGTGCGTCTCTTCCAGCTGTGACTGCAGAGCTGCAGAAAACTACATGTTCTTTCACAGTCAAGAAATAGCAGCTTTTCTAGAGCTGTCATTGCAACTAGAGAACTATTACAACCCGTACTCCAGATGTCTGCCTCCCCCTGAGTATCGAGCAGAAAAGTTTGTTCTGCAGTTAAAAGTGAGGAAGACATTAGACTAAATTATACAGATAACCAATTTGATGCCTACTTCAGTTATGCTGTATAAATGCATGTACAATCTTTTATTAATATATCTTGCTGTTTACAATGTATGGTTTTGTTGTTTTTCTAAAAGGTGCCTGTTGCTGGCTTAGGGAGGGAAATTCTTGGCCCATTGAAAGTTTCTTGTCCAAGCCAGTTTTGGCATTTCTCTGGAAGCACAAATCTAGTACAGTGACATAAACACCTGCTAAACTCTCTGATTTGTATGGAAAATATCCCCAGAGCGAATGTCCCTCCCAAGGGCTCTTTAAAAATGCCGGGGTCAATAAATATAGATTGTGACGGGAGGGGGAAACCAAGTAGTACTGCTTTTTTAAGTTCTCCTTTTCTTTTCCAGAAAAACTTGAGTGAGGTATTTCTACAGAAATAGCAAAAAATAAAATCCTGGCTCACTCTTCTCTAGCTCAGCTTTGCATCTGTGACTTACAGCTTCAGGAGATGAAATGAAACCTCCAGCACTGCCAGCCTTATGGTAGAATGCAGTTGAGGAGCAGGGACCAACCCAGAGTGGCAGAGAGTTTGGTGTAAATGAGGCTGAAGGTGAATCAAGCAAACATTCCACTTTCCATTTTTTGTCATCAAACACATTGTTTCTCTCCTTCTCTCTTTGTTTGGGTTGGTTGGTGTGCATCCCCTCACAGGCCCTGGCTTGCACAGGGTTCATGGCTGGAGGCACAGCATGAGGTAGCAAAAGGGATCAAAGATGACCAAAGATTAAACTTATTCATCTGGCTTCCACTGCCCAGCTTGGGCTTTGGAGCGTATTTTCCCCTTGCCAGCAGCAGTCCTACCTGGCTTGGTGGGATTTGCATGCAGCTCAAATACAACCACCAGGACCTAGATCCTGGGATCTTAGCATGAGCACCCAGGGTCCTGGATCCAGCCCACTGGAGGTGGCACAGAGCACAGCTGAGCGTACGGGTCATGCAGGGCTGTGGTATGTCACAGGGACTTGCTTCCCTTTCCAGCGGAGTTTTGGGAAGTAGAAGTTCCCTAAGGCTGAAATGCAGCTTTGCTTTGGGTCCTGAGCTGATTGTCCCTTCTTCAGCAGGGAAAGATACAACTGTAATAGGATAAGCTCTCTCTCCTTTTTCTCCTCTCTGTTGACACGTTTAGCCTTTCCTGAATGCTTTTAAGCTGCTGTGCTCGTGTCTTAGTTGTACAGCAGAATGCCATGTTAGGAGACAGTAGGGAAATAAGGCCACATAGTGTGGAGTTCACTGTTTTGCGCTTTACAGACTGATACCACTCTGTAGGAGGAAGAAACCAAGCAAGCTTGAAATATTTTCTTCAGGGGGATTGATCTGAATTTTGGCTTCCCAGTGTGCTTAGGGCAGTCTGAGTCTTCCAACGATGAGCAAAATGAAAGCACTATGGGGCTAGGCATTTGGCATGAAAGAAAGGAAATTCACTGCTAGTTGAAAATGAGAGTCCATATGGCTTCACCATTCAGGAAGCCTGTTCTGATCTGAGGGCAGAAATACCCTGAGGGTGGCAACTGTGCTGTGTGTCACAGGGAGGATGGAGAAGGAAATGCAGTGTGGGGCCTTGAGGAATAGTGCTGCCTGCAGCAGAAGCCCTGTGTTGCATAGGGCTGGATGCTGGATTTTGTTTTCTCAGTCATCTCAGGAGGACCACTAAAAGTGTATGTGCGATGTTAAGGCACATTTGGAACTGGCTGAACGTGCACCTGACTAGGCCTGACTTGTGCTCATTGTTGGCTGTGAATGCAAGCTGGGCATGAGGTGATGTGGATACTGTGCGTATAGGTTTTGGCTGAGAAAAGCATTCCCAGGTCTCAAGTCTACAATGTGCTTTTTCACAACAGTTTCTCTATGTGTCTTTTGGGCTGATCTGGTCCTCCTCAGAGGAAAGCCAGTGGGTGTGCTCCTGCAGCAAGTCATTGCGGTGTTGTAGGACAAATCCTGCCCGTGGCTTGCCTGGGGAGGGTGTGCGCAGTATGCAGTCTGTGCTGTTTGCCCAAATAAGTCATGATGCATGTGCATGAGGTCTAGGAACTTGATCTGATGATGTCCCCCGTGGAGTAGATTAGGCAGCAAGGCTGTGTTATTGGATGAAGCGAGATGTGCCAGCACATCACTTGAGGGGACAGGGGGGAAGAGGGGTGTAGACAAGAGTGGTTAGCTCTTGCTGAAGGACTGACACAGTTTTTGTCCTTGAAAAAACAATGTTTCCTTATTTGTAATGAGCTGTTGTTGGCAATTTACCGCTGCCAGCTGCATCTCTGTGGTTGATTAAGGGAGCTTGGATCTTAAATATGTAATAACTCTCTGAAAGCTATTGAGAGGCAGTTATTAGCTTCATCATGGCCTGTGTACACATCCACTGTGCTCCTTTATGAAAAGGCTACCTATTAAAAGCATTGTAGTAATTTATAAAACACAGGATCTAGGCTTGTTTTAAGAAACTAAAGCAGCTATCCTAGCAAAGCCTGTTGGTGTGGGAAAGTCATCCTGCAACACAACATGACTCCTTGGTTTCTTGGTGGGGAGATGAGAACAGTGGGCAGGAGAAGCCCTGTCCCCCTTCACAGGTGCTCTTCCTTCTCTGCCATGGGCCTGAGCGCTGCTGGCAGTGGCACTAGCACCAGCTGCAGCATGCATCCACCCCCTCTCCCTCCCGTGCACATGGGAGCCTATCCTGGGTAAATTCAACCCAAAAATGTGTGCAGCATCCCTGAGTTCACGTTGTGCCCCTTCCTTGGAGCTTCCTTCCCTCCAACAGTTTGCCCCCTGGTCTCACCTCAGTGGATCGTACTTAGTAGTTTTGTGGGCTTAATGTGAGACTAATAGAACAAAAAGCAGACAGCTGACTACAGCCAGCATCCAAGCAGATGGGCAGAAAAACATCTGCTGTCATCCAAAGCCAAGCAGAGAGGAAAAGCTGGCCCTGGCAGACAGGCGGCTGAGTCAGAAGCAGACCCATGCTCTGGTCTGGCTTAACCACCTGTATCCCTACAGCACTGCCAGGCCAGAAGCTTTGATAAAGGTTAGTCATTCACAGACAGTATGCAATGGCTGAGTGCATGGCCACCTGCACTGGAACTGGTGGGGGTACATCCTCTGCTTTGTGGTCATAGGCACAGTTGCAGATCGTGCCAGCCTTGTCCGTGTCTCAAATGCCATTTAACCTGACGACATCTGGGGAGATATCAAAAAGTCTGCTAATAACGTTTCTGACGCTGAAACAGGAGGCATTGTGCTGGTTTCCAAGAATGGCAATGCTGGATCCTGGGTGACAACGAATAATAACGGCATTCTCTGTTTTAAAAATATCTTAGCATAAGAGAACAAATATTCCCACTGCTGTGCAAATGAGAGGGTGACCAGCATGTGCCTTTTCTGTCCAGTCCCTATATGGTTCCATTTCCATAGTGCCTGGACGCCTTCCTACACAATCACAGTGACAATAAAATGTGCCTGGCAGTGAGCAACAAAGCACTGGCAAAGAACTGGGGCACAGACTGAATCCCCACGACTGGGCGCCAGGAGGAGACAGAAGGAGCTCATCAGAGCAAAGCCCTTTCCAAAGGAAGTCTTCCCAGTGCAGGTGCTCCCAGATTGCTGAGAACAGATATGGAACTGGGCTGAAGGGTCCATAGTTCAGAGGCCTAGTGGATATGATACTATCTTTGTGGGTCGGTGGGTTTTTTTTTTTCATAGAGGTGGTTTTCATTTTATGGCATCATTGCCAGGAAGTTCCTTTATTCCGAGGAGATCTTTTTCAATCTCTGCTGAATAAAGTTGCTTGCCTCTAGGAGAATAAAACAGTTATAAATTGGGCCTTTGCAAACAATTTGGAGTAGAAATATACTAATCCACTAAATGGTCCGTCACCTGTTGAGCCTTCCCAGGCTGTTTTTTTTGGGAACAGGTGGCTGGATCTGAGAGGAGAGGTATTGCTTTGACTTGAGTGAGGATCAGCGTTTGCCTGGCACCAGAGACTGCACAGGGCTTTGCCTTTTCTTAGTTCAGTAGATCTGTACTCCCAGTTCAGGACTGTTTTTTGAAATTTATGATCTTCCTTACTGACTGGATGTGTGATGGGACCTAGGGGGATAAGATATCACTTCTGCACAGGGAAAAAATAATATAAACAAAGTCAGTATTAATGGCCTGTGCACAAATGATCCTACTGCAGGGGAAAGGGAGGGAACCGTAACAGGAGATTTACCTGACTTACGAGCTCTCCAGTGACCTGGAACTTGGAAAGAATCATACAGAAACCAGAAAATGGGCTGGCTGAGTAGGGAGGAATGTAACAGCATGGGAGCATTGGGTTGGAGTCAGGTTGGGCAGGAGCTGGATGAGAATTAGAGGGGAAGGAGATGTCTTGCCCACACCTTAGCAGTGCAGAGGGAGAAGGAGAGTGGAGCTGAATGGTAGTTCCCACTAAAAAGCACATCCCTCCCTCGATATGCTTCAGTCTGTGCTTGTGGGGCTGTCAGGAACACCCTCCAGGAATCTCACACGTGGAGGATGGAGATGATTTAACCTACCTGTTCTAAGAGTGAGTGTGGATACTAACGTTTAGCTTTGTGTTGTTAGGGGAATGCCAGAGGGTCTCTCAGAGCTCCTAGCAGTCCCCTGTAGTCCATTTGTAGTCAAGCTCCAACGTTGCCTTCAATAGCAGCTCGGTCAGATCAGGTCTGCTTCTATACCTGAAAGAGTCTAGAATAAATCAACACATTATTTGTAAGTACCTCAAAGATAACAAGAAGATGAGTAACAGCCAGCACAGATTTGTCAAGAACAAATCTTATCAAGCCAACCTAATTTCCTTTTATGCCAGGCTTTTGGGTACGAGAGAAACAGTGCTTGTCACATAACTCAGCTTCAGAAGGGTTTTTAATATTACCTAGTTCAGTATCTCTGTAAAGAGGTGCTGGCTAAATAGGCCACTGGGGTGATGGGGTCACACCTGTGTGAAAAGAGAAATGTGGCAGTGGACAAGGGTGAAGAGGTGTTCAGCAGGTGTCATCCTGAACTGAAGCTTGTTGGGAACAGAAAAGTTTGCTGTTAAACATGCAGATAGAGTGGATACATTGGAAGCATTACTGTAGCTAGGATGGAGATTTAGAGAGATGGGCTGAGAAATAGGCTGAGAGGAAGCAGGGCATTTTAAAGACAAGTGCTTGTGCAAGAAGAGTCGTAAGTACAAATCTAAGCGGGAGGGGAGTGACTGAGGCCATCATGAGCCAGCAGCCAAATCTGAGCTCACAATGTCATGCTTCTGTAATGAATGAGGCTGACGTCATCCTGGAGATATTCATAAAATCCAGAAAAAGTTGAGGAGAGTCCTGAGCACAGAAAATGACCGGTGGTCTGAGAAATGTGACCCTAGGAGAGAGACTGAGAGAACTAGGACTTTTAAATTTAGACAGTGGCCTAGGGGAGATCTAAGCCCTGAGCTACGTAAAGGGCAATCTGTGTCTTCAGGGTCTTGAAGCAGTAGCAGAGGAAATTCAAATTAGACAGGAAGGAATTTCCTCCATGTATGTATAGATCCACCCAGGAGTAGCTCGGGAGTGGGCAATTTCTATCAACAGCAGAGGAAAACTTAGAGGAGCTGGTTGAAGATTTAGTGGAGGTGTTTGGTGTCTTGTCTCTTTTAGGACAGCACTGGGTCAGATGAGGTCTTGGGAACTCTCCCTCTCCTGTTTTTACATGCTAGCCAGGCAAAAGCATTCATTGTGTAAGCTGTACTTCAGTCAAGAGGCCTTTGTCCTGCATGATCTCCTGCTGCAAATGGCTGGTGGGGTAATATGCAAAGCAGCCTACAGATGGAGCAAAGACCAAATCCATCCATACAGCCTTCAGAGCTTCCCTGTGGCTACCCCATATGGGCTCTTTGCTCCCAATAGGTATCTGGGATGGGGATGGTGCTCGCCTGCCGTCTGTCTCCTTTGTTAATAATTAGACACAATCCAAGCTTCCCTGCAGGAGAGCCCTGTCCCTGTGGGGGAAGAAGCAAGGCTGCACAGATTAAGGAAGCTAATTAGAGGGAAAGAGAACATTGGTACTGAAGCCCCAGCAGCAAACTTTGAAATCTAGATAAGGGAGCAGTATTTAATTATATACAATTAAAACACTGCATCTCAGCCCCCTGAGAACTGGAGGTCTTGGAGAACACTCCCAAAGGTGCTAATGAACTGATCAGAAGGTGGTGGTGGACTGAGGACTGTGCATATTAAACTTCACCTGGCAATTAGAAGACCTTGGAAAATTCACTTGGCCCACTGGCTTCTTATTTCTGCGCAGTGTCCTTCCTCTCCCAGAGTGGGTAATGGGAATCCAGTGCTCTGGCACTGTGTGGAGGGATTTCTCTGCTCCTATGGGTATCTGAGCACAGATCCTAACACAGTTACTTCCCCTCCTTGCTCTTTTGTCTTACTAATACAAATAGCCCCTAATCTCTGATCCTTCACCCTGCCCTCTCCAAGGTAGGAAGAGAGTTTGCTCTCCCTGCAAAGCACCTGCCTTGGGTTCAAACACATGCTGTTGCACCCCAGGCTAACTGAGCCAGCAAGCTTTGTGGGGCAGCAGTAGCTTCTATCCCATAGCTGCTTCTGGATGTTAACGTTGTAAAAAAGATGATAAGGGAAAGTTTGGATGGATCTGTACCATCCTGCAGAGAACTGCTGAACCAACCTGAAGTTTCCCGAAATTCCTCTTCTCCAGCAACCACAAACCCTTATGGAAAGCTTTAGCTCAGCTTTGGGTGTCAAAGCTGTGGTGCTTGTTTTAATTAGCAAATATTAAGTGCCCAAAGTCAGTAAGTTTGAAAAGTCCAAGCAATAGCCTATAGCTCTATTTCCTGCATTCTTGTCTCCTAGTATTTCTCCCTCTTGCCTGGTCTTCGCCTCCACTTTCTTGTAGGTCCTGCGTGGACTTTGTTGGTCACATTTACAATATTATAACAAACAGCTGCCGTAGTGATTTGGTTGCTTAAATCGTACAAGATCTGCAAATTATGCCAATGTCATGAGATTTATTTTATTTGCCTGAGCCTTTCTGGTGATGTTTTCCTCTGCAGTGCTAAGAACTAAACCCTCCAGGGGTTTTTGCGCATTGTGTTTTAGGTGAAAATTAAATTTCTTGTTGAATCCCAGAGCTCCCAGAGTTGAGGTTTTAAGAAAAATGCTGAATAACATCCAGAGAGACCTGTCTGGCCCTTACTGTGCCAGGGGAGAATTTGCTGTGCTTTTAGGAGGAAAATTGATCTCCATTGTCCACCCTGCAGAGCTGGAAGGGAAGGGGAGAGGCTCCTCTGTGCCAGTCTTCCTGGGCCTCGCATAAATGAGTGCGTTGGTCTCTTGCGAATATACAAACAGATTTCTACAAAGCACTTGCTAATGAATCGAAACAGCAGTTTGTCCTTTCAGTGATTTGCAGGGAGTCAGTAAAAGACTCGACTTGGGGAGCTCATTATGCTTCTAAAGCAGTGTATTTTTAGTGGAGATCCCAGGAAGCCACTGAAGAGGCTCAGCAGCATGAAGAGGAAACCTGCTAGAGAAACCAGCACCGCCTCTGTGCCAGGCTGTGCTGGTGAATGTGGCTTTGATTCCCAGCCCCATTCACTATCAACTCATGGCCAGGCTGCTAGCATGCTGATACCATGCTGGGACTGTTTATGGCCATGTCTCAGGTGCAAAGTGGAAGAGAATGAAGGGAGCACCACATCAGCCTAGCTGGACACTTTGCCATGTGCAGGGTACACGAGACCTTCCAGAGACCTTCTGGAAAACACAGCCAGGCCCTTGGGAATTAGAAAAGAGGCTGGTTATGAAAAACTGTTGGGCTGTTGCTACATAATCCATGTCTTAAATTAATTGAACTGGTACTGAACATATTTCAGCTTCAGTGTGCTTGCAGGGAGAGGCCTTGCTTGATGCTAGGCAGCCATAATAAAAGCAAT
>JAOWBP010031483.1:0-21920 GCA_028571105.1 Tragopan temminckii | reverse complement strand
CCCCAAACACACACAAAAAGGGTAACTTTAACCTGGCTCCATTCTCCACTGGATTTGTGATGTGCTTATACTGGTACGAGGAACAGAACAAGGATGAGTAATTTAAGCAAAGAGTTACAGGGTGTAGGGCACATTCACTGCTCTAAATGTTCATGAAACCAAAGCCTTCAATCCCACTCAGCTACAACTAAAGCTTTGCTAGGCTCATGCAAGTATGCTAACCAGCTCTCCTCCTAGCAACGAGCCCAATATGAAACTTAATTCTGTTCCTTCTATCTCCAGCAGGTTTAGTTTCATTCTAGGAACTTTAATTCATTTGCCAGATCTCGTATTCCTACATTTGTCCATCAAGAACAGCCTTTCTTTTCTCAAGGGAGAATCCAGTATACAAGTCATCTAGTGTTGTGCTTCTCCACCCAATCCCAAATAAGGTGGCTTTGAATCTACACCTTTAACTTTGATCTGAAGATCAGCTCACCAACATGAAATGTTATCAATTTAACTCAGTTAGTTTTTAATCTAAATTTCATTGCTGCTCTCCTCGTTTAATGCTTGTTTGACAGGCATGTGTTTGTTTTGAAGTCTGACTGCACATTTCTCATAGCAAGGATCCAGTTTCTCCCCCTGCTTCCCTTTTCCCCAGCTGTGTTTTGCAAAATACCATTAATTAAAAGGAGAAATCAAGACTGAATTCTAATGCTCCTCTATATGGGTTCTTGATTTATCAAACAAGCAAGACAAAGTATTCCTGCTCAACCCTTTTAATGAATGGCTTGCATACATTTCAGACAGCTAAGCAAGCAGATTCATCATCAAGCACAAGATGTTGCTGCTTTGAAGCCATGGTCTCAAAACCCTGGAGGATAACACACAGCACCCTTATGGCAGAGGTATTCTTAGACCCATTTAGCTACACTCAACACTTCCAGGTCTTAAGCTTCCCAATGAGCACGGCTGGGTAAGTAATGTTTCTCTGAACCTTTGGGCTGTCCCCGCCAGATGCATCTGCCTGCTGTTCTGATGCTGCTTTTGCCGCATACTCTGCTGCCAGCTGCAGATCCGAGGTAATGTTGTGAACAAAACGATATCCTGAGGATCCAGCACCGCGTGGACTGGCCGGGCAAGAGTTGGGTACACTGAAAAGGCAAAGAGAAAGTAAATTTGTTACTTTATTTATTAACAAGAGGCACAGTTCTTAATTCCCAGATACCAAAAGGATCTCAAGCCACAGAGAAGCATCACTCACTGGACTCATTTTTGCCCTTGGGGCTGATCCAAGGCACAGAAAGATGGAAAATAAATACAAATCACAAGTAATCAAAGATGAAACTGAAATTCCTACAAGTCCTGATACACAAATACACACCTGCACCTTCTACAATCACAAGAAAACAGTCCCAAAGCACTGAACGGTTTCTCTATATGTGGGACTTAGAAAAACACATGTACTGTAATGGGAATGAATAACTACAGAAATAACTTGCTGGTGTAAGATATGAGAACACCATCACTCTCCTTCTGATGTAGGCAATGTTTACTCCATTTTCCTAACAGATAGGGGCTATGCACTTCTACTGTACTGTAGCTAAAATACCCAGCTCAGGCATCTGCCATGAGGGCCCCTGTGGAACACAAACCATCTTTAGAAGATCAGACATAATGCCACGATTAGTGCTCCATGGCAGGAGGCAGCTATTTCCCTGATTCACAAGCACACAAGTGTAGCTATCAAAAGAGAGCTGCAATCACTTCTATACAGTGTGAAGGCAGCTCATCTCATCAGCTTTGGCAAGCATGGGGAAGGGACATTTAGAGTCTGAGGATTACCACGAGATGGCATTACAGGAACACCTACAGAGAAGGAAAACCATGCTGAAGCTGATAAAAAGCTACAAACAAGTAAAAGATCACTGTAATTTACAGCGCCGCTCAGACACACACAAGTGAGTGCTCCAAGATGAGAACTAATCAGAAAGACATGTCTGAGGATCACACATCTGTGATTGGTAGCACACAGAGACCAGGAGGAAAGGGTTGAGATGGAAACCTGAAGGTCTGATGTTTCTCTTTTCCATCTCTCCATTGTTCTGCGCTGCCCTGTATGGATGGAAAGACAGAGGGTGTAACGTGGCTAAATCCCAGGTTTACTTGTGTCTGCTGCATAAGGGCAGAGAAACAATGAACAAAACAATACACAGGAGATGTACACAGCAAAACAAGCAGTTCAAATTGTATGAAAAGATGCAAAACGAAGCCCATTACTGGGAATCAGAGGGTGGTAGAACTGACATCAACAATCCTCTTTCCAGGAAATGCCCAACAGCAGTGTGAGCCCTGACACAAATAAAAGCAGTAACTGATACTCACCCAGCACTGCGCTCAGTGCTGTAAGGAAAACAGAACACAGTCCATTCCCCAGTAAGGTGATGCTGTCTAAAGAGCATTCCCATGCATGTGTGTGGATGGATAAGACATGGTGAGACACCCCTTGTTTGCTTAATGTGCAACATCTCCAGTGCAAAAGCAAGCTGACAGGAAAGAATGAGAGTTCTCTAACACAGCCCACTCTGTAAGCTGAGAAGTGCTGCTTCTTGTTGCAATATCTTTGCAAACGGTTGCGATGCTGAGCTCAGCATGACCAAAGCTGCTTTCTTTTAAAAGTGGATGACAGGATTGGAGGGGGAAGCAGGGGAAAAGGGAAAAAAAAAAAACAAAACATCCCAACCACAACGAATCCCTGTAGCAGAGAACACAGATTCACCCCTCTCCCAGTCAGGACTGAGCCATACAAACCACTGCACAGGGCTCAGTAATGCCTCCAGCACCCGCTGACAACCTTTATTGATAGGCCCAAACATAAATCTGTCTTTACAAGAGATAAAGGCACTTTTTACCTAGTTCTGAAAGAAGCAGAGAGCTGTTTGTGCAGGAAAATGAATCCAAGTTTGCTCTTCCTTGCTCTGAGCCCACTCTGTAAGTGAATAATGCTTCAGCACAGAAGTACTCCTGATGCCTCAGTCTACACGCATAGAGCTGGTTTGAATTTAATTATTCTGCTGTCACTTCTCAAAAGCTTCTCCATGCACACGCTGCTTCTATTGTGCAGATAATTACAAATGAAAGTAATTTTCATACATGAAGCAATGACAAATCAAAAACACAGCAATTCTTTTTATCTTGGTGTTTGGCACACGAGCAATTATTGTAACACACAGACTAAGATGGGAATAGGATGAAACAGTTTGCTGGTTTGTTCTTCATTTGCAGAATTACATTAACAGCAAGCCACAAACAGCAGCTAAAGCTTAGGTCAAGGATATGGAAGAGAGAAGTTCTCCAGAAAATCCACACACCTCAGGGCTGTACACCTGCCCTCCTCATCAGCTCCTTTGCTTTTAAACTACTGAAGCTTCAAAAACTGTCCCATGCAGTTCAGACGCAGGAATTGATTCAATTCTTCAAGATCAGTAAAGAAAACAGCCCCATTTTTACTGTTCAGATTTGGGCTGCTGAAGCTGATAATGAGCTTTAAGCACAACTTGTTGCTTTAAATAAATACATGAATGAAAAACCTCTCCCCTTGAAGGGCTATCATTCTAATGAGTGCTGACAAAGCCCCTCCAACCAAAGTGCTGTTAACTTTCTGAGCCTGATAGGTCCCTGATGAAGCAGCCATGGCAGTATCTGAAGATTTGAGAGAAGCATTGTTCTTTCACCACGACAGAGCGCTTCCATCCAGGTAGAGCTGCCTCCTTTCAGCCTGGGTCTGTTATCAATTCAAGAGACATGGGTAGAGAACAAACAACATGAACCTTAAGCCCCTCCACTCAATGCAGGGTGAAATGCTGCTGAGTGTTCAAGCTCTCAGTCAATCATCAGTGAGCTCTTAAAGGGAAAAAAAAAGAGCTGACAACTGAAATGACAACAAGGTGACACAATCTGCTCCCCCCATACAAACACAGGACAGAAGGAGTGGAGAAACACTCCTTCTTGGTTTTACTAAAAATACCCCTTCTGAGGATTAAGTTCAAATTAAACTTCAGTGCAGGTGAAAGAAAACAAAAACACAATGCAGAGACATCATTTTCCTGGAGTTCCTGGAATTCTGCTCACCACTCAGAGCAGGGGCTGCCCAGGGACACTTGCCTGCACTCACACCCCCTCATAACAAATATGAAGGAAAAAAAGAAGAAAAGCTTTTCCCTATAAATGTCTGTTTGTGCTGTAAAATCAAGTGTGGGGAAAGTGGTTATGATTTGCTGGATATCAATATTACATCAATACTTGAAGAGATGGAATCCATTGTAATACTATGGACTTCTATTGGGTAAAGCTACAGCTGGGTATGCACCTCAGCTTACTGCTGTGACCCAGGCACACTGTCCATGCAAACACTCTTTAGCTTGCAAACAATATAAACTGATTTGCATTAAGCTTGTATGTTACGGAAGAGGGCGTTTTGGAGAAGAAGCACGTGTCTCTCAATGGCATAAAGCACAACACACAATCACACCAGCTGCATTTGCTCAGTATGATCCCTGTGACACCATAGTTAATGCCCCTAGACTCAGATTCACCAAGGATTCAGGGTCTTGAAACCATTACTGCAGGCAGTCAGTGGGTCTGAGCTCCCCAGACACTGTACTGAGACCCAGCTTTAGACCAGACTACAGCTACATGCTGAATCACAGTGGTCCTTTGCAGCATGTTTTCCATTTAAAACTTAACCTTTGGCTTGTAAGGTCAGAAAGACGAGGGTTGAACACAGTCTCTGTGATAAATTCACCCGTGTAACAGGCAAGAGTGCCTTTCAAACTCAGGGCTTACAGCTGGCTATCGAGAACGTGGCATCTTACAGCATCATGATTCACTTCTGACTCCTGCCAACAAGAATCTAGCCTTTAAAGTTCACAGCACTCTTTAGCAATGAAAAAGCCCTTAGATACCAGCTACTGGAGAAGTACAACTCACCGCATTGCTGCTGGAATGCTCCAGATTGGTGTGTTTTAACTAAAGAATAAAAGAGTGCAAAACTAGAGTGTACCGTTGTGCGTATGGTGTGTCCACACAGCATGCTGCTCTCTCATCTCCTTACAAACAATACAACAGGATCAGGAAAGGCACTGACTGGAGTAGGCAGGATGATCAAGGATAGGGAACTGATTCTGAACACAAGTTAGCGTCATTGCATGCTTTCCTACATTACCCCAAAGAGACAGAATCTTGGGCTAGGTGGCCTGTTACCCAAACACATGCAGTGACTTATGTAGAGATCTCCAGCTTGTCTTAGTCTAACAATATCTTACAGATTGGGGGTGGGCAATAAATGGTTAAATGATTTATTTATAGTCATACTACAAGTCCACAAGCAAGCTGGGAACAGAAACACTCCCAAATTCCAGTGCCAATTTCCCCAGAAGGAGAGGCAGTAAGAGAATGCAGGAAAACTGCCCTGTTACTTCATTCCATTCTTCTGCAAGAAAGGTGTCTGTAGGGCTCAAGGTACAGGAACTCAATTTAAGCCAGGTGTGTGGATAAAGCACACCCTCCCCGTGACAAAGAGGAAGCGTTACCTGCGAGTGCACATGAAGCCGTTCACCTGACTAGGAGGTGCCTTGCTAAAGAGCAGGGAAAACCTCTTGTGGTTTAGGATACGGCACATGGCAGTCTTTGCAAAATGCCCAAATAAACACTTCTGAAGCAGGTACAGATGTAGTAGCAGTGCTAAGAGTAACCACCAATATAAAAATTCCCATCTGAACAACTGTTTTTCTTTTCTTAAGTTCCAATTCCACTACAAAGGAAGAATCCCCATTTCTTAACAAGATCTTATCCAGCCTTCTCCCCAAATGCAAAGGGAAGGCATTTTCCTGCACACACAGACTACAGTTAGAGAAATGCCTATTCCTATATTCCATTTCAAGCACACGGGATACCAAAAGACACAGGGATTTTTTCCTCTCCACGTGCACCAGGCAGGAATCAGGTCAAAGTACAGCACTGCAGCTTGCGAAACAAGCATTTCCACCAGACACCAATCAGAACCCATGGGTGCAAATCCTCTGCCACTCTCCTTCCCCAGCCCAGCCCCAAAAATGTAACTCAAAGAACAGCAAGTCCTTGCACGTTGCCTGTTTCAAACAGGTTTCAGAAACAATCCCCGGTAGTGAGGCTGCCAAACCGAGTTGGATTTTGATGTGAAAGGAGAAATCTGAGAGCTACTCTGCCTCATGTTGGAAATAAAAAATGACCCTAAGCTGTTGAACAAGCCACAGCGAGAAAGTTAACTATCCACAGAAGTTCAAATTGTTTATACTTGTCTCTGCTCCAGTGGTCCCCCCATTAGCAAGGAAGTGAGCTCACTCCATCTGTGGATTCAGTGCACGTTTCACAGCAGCGCCGAGCAGGGGAAGGGAAAAGGAAGTGCTTGTGTAGCTGTGACATACGCACCCTTTCCTCCAGCACATGGCTTGGCACTGCTCCACCAGCACATGGTCCATTATCTGAAATAAACATGCGTAGGAGCTCCCAAGCCTGCTGTAGATTGTTGTGTTGCTTCTGTGATGTACATGCAGTATGCTAGTTGGCCTGTGGTTGGGAGACGAGGGTGATTAAAAATAATCACCGTTCTGTCCAATGGTGGGAGGGACCAGGGCCTGAATCCAGGAAGCAATGGATAACTGAGACAATGCAAAGAGCCTGCAAAAAGCCTGCCTTGGAGCTCTTCACTTATGTGGCTCACAATGCTGCAGACAGGAGGAAAGGCCAATATTTATGCATCCTGTTCCACAGCGTGCATATAACCACTGAAATCAGGGATCATCCAGCTCATCTCATGCCTTTAGAGGAACATGCAAGTTCCTATCAAAACCCAAGTGTTCTGAAATGGTGTTGTCATGTAACACAGCACATAGGACTACACGTGAGTGTTCCCTCCTGCCACCTTACACTCCCACGCTGCTTTACAGAATAAAAGCCCAATACATAATTTTATCTACTACACACTCTTGGAAAGTAGTTACGACACCACACGTGCATAAATAGCAGGCAATGAATTTAAATGACCTGTTAAAGACCACAACACACATTGGTGGCTCAGCTGACAGAACTGCAGCTCCTCTGAATAACCCGCAAGCAGAGCATGCAGCTGAACTGACTGTCTAGTGAAAAGGGGAAAAAAAAAAAAGCAGTAAGGTTGAAAAATGTGCAACTTCTAGAACTGTAACGGTTCAGCTGACACCTTCTGTTTTGCTAATCAAACCTATAAAAAAAAACTACAGAAGGATGCCAACTGCTCAATCTATTCGCCTCATTCATTTCACTGCAGACCAGGTATTGATCGTTCTAGCAGTGCCTGACCATGGGTGGCACATTAAGTATCAACAGTTCTCTAAAACAGAAGGCTGGGATCAGTCCACACACAGATGTACCAGACACTTCTCAAGCAGCAGTTGGAGGAAGAGCCCTGTGAGAAACGTCAAAGGACTTTTTATGATATATTTTTTTACTGATGAAGACTGTATATGTAAGTGAGATAGCCATGCCCTTCCAGTGCAAAAAGAAGTACAAGACAAAGTGTTCAACCCCACAGCCACCCCTGTACGGAGATAAGCCAGCAGAAGGAGCAGCTGTGAAACGTGAATAACGATGCTGACCTCTGCAGTGCAGCAGCTTGAATTTCCTTATTGTAGCACTACTCTCTTTTTAAATAGTTGGACATTGCTACTATTTAGAATAGGGAAGCACATACAGAGGAATGATTTGGTTTTTAGACAAATCAACAACCCTGAAAGGCAGTGCTACAGAGAGGTACTACTTGTTACATTATTACTACAGGGCCATTAACAGCAGCTGGAAGATTAAAAAAAACCAACCCAGTAAATCTAAAAACTCCAACTCAGGATCACTTTGAGACCAGGAACAGCAAAACCAGACGAAGATCAGGGTTTGTTGCTCAGGCGAAGAGCTTCAAGTCATCAGTAACGGTGTCACCAAAAGAGGGTTTTCCAGATGCAAGCACAGAATCTTCAAGCTGCGCACCGAAAGATAGCCCCTTAACTTCTGAAGCTCATTACAAGCATCAGACATATTTCCCAGCATGCAGAGGTGAATTTAGCCAAGCTACAGAAGGCTTTCAATCAGCTTTTCAGGGCCTTGAATCTACTGAGAATTGTGCCTGAACCCAGGTGCTCTGCCCTTTCTTATGACGCCTGAAGTGGACAAACTGCTTCCACTTGGTTCTCGCAGTCACAGCAGCCTTTCTCTTTCAGAATGTGTAAGTTTGTGTTTGTTTGGTTGTTTTTTTTTTTTTCCAAACAGATTTTTGAACTCAGAGCAGGAAGAAATAAGCCATGCCTGTGTGTCAGCCTCACCGAATGTGCTGCCAGCCAATATTTTCCCTTAAAGCTGTACAGCAGCATCAAAAACATCTACAGGCAGCCCCTCCTGGAGATAAACTGCCTTGCTAAGGAAACAGTGGAAACATGTCTCCCCAGGAGTAAGCAGGAATCTTGCTTTGCAAAGCTGCTGAGGGTGGCAGGTTGGGTTTTGTTTAACTAAAGCTCACTCCCTCTCTAGGCAGTGCGCTTTGCAGAGGGAAAATAAATAGGCTGGAAAAAAACAGAGCAGCTCGCAGGGGGGGAACCTGCAGGGAAGCAAAGCTGCAATGTAAACAGGGAACAGAACGGCGGTCAGGAGGGCAGGGCTGGTGCTGGGAGCACAGTGCCTGGTGCAGGAGTGCAGTACGGCCCTGGCCGCACAGGGTGGAGGCAGGAAGAGGGGCTGGGAGCTGCTTTCCAAAAAGGAAATTTCACCCAGCCAACGATTTCCAAACTGCAATAATTTTCCACGGGCCAATCAGGGAGGAGCAAGGCAAACGCACCAAATTAGGAAAGTAAATACTAGAAGGGGGAAAGGGAGGAGGAGGAGGAAAGCAGAGCCAGTGGAAATGCCTCCAGACACCGTCAGGGAATGGGGTCCTGGGCTGAGCCCCTCTGGCCCTGGGGAAGGGGCAGAGGGCACTGTGTGAGGGCTGTGTGCTGATACAAAGACACCAAGAGAGCAGTTTGCTGCCCTGGGAGACTGATGGCAGAGCTCACACTGATGTGCTGCACCAACAGTGCTCCCTTTCTGAGAGCCAAGCACCCAAATCTTGTCCCAGAGTGTGGTTGCAGGGCAAGAGAGCTACAAGACCCCGCAGAGGGAGAGGGGAAGGCTGCAGGGGCCCAATGAGGATGTTTACAAACGTGTCAGCCCCTCCTCTGTAAGAGGAACTCAGAAATGAAAAGGAATTTGGTAAGCGAAACCTCAGATGTCTTTTGAGGTTTTCTGAAGCCTCTGCTGGGTTTGCTTCTGCTCAAGACAAACGGATGCAATCATTAATCATCCTCAGTAAACACTCCGTTAGGGGCCGAGCACAATTCAACACCACTATTTCCACTTTCTCCTTATGTAAAAGAAACATTCTCCAGGAGTCAAATATCAGTCGCAGGCATATGCCAGAGTCAAAGATACAGCCCCTGCGAGTAACAGAAACCACACCGAGCTGCACACGATGACTGAATGGAAACTAACTCCCATATGTTGGCAGAGAAACCATTCCCCTCCCCTCCCAGCAACAAGCTTCATCTAAAAAGAGAAGGTTAAATATAAACCCAAAGCAATGCCTGAACAGAGGGCTGAAACCACAGCCACCTCCAGCTCCTCTTTCTAGAGTATCTGCATTGCACATCTGTGCAGCTCTGCAAGCAGGGAAAAACCCAAACAAGCAATGCCTCCAGACTCATGCAAAACCTGCCTAGCTCTATTGTGACACTGAAGTCATTCTCAGCAGTGTAAATTTGAATACTACTCGCTGAATGAGTGCTAGCTGACAAGAGATGTTTGTGTACTGCAGCTTGTTACAAAGCTATGGACAAGAAAACACAGTGAAGGCTGTCTGTCACTATTCCCAGGTGCACTCTGATATTCTGAGGCTGCACTTTTAAAACTGTAACACATTATCTTGTATCATGAGCACACCTCACTATAGTTAGCAAGTAAGTTTCACTACACTTTAAGTAACTGCTTTAATGTTAAATGAGATCACTGCAACAACATAACATCAACGCTTTGCTGAGAAAGAAGCAGGGAAAATACTCAAGTCAGTAACATGACATTCAGGTTATTTCTCTCACACATTCTTGAATCAGATGATTTACCAGACAGGATACTTGCATAGGTGAACACTGAAATTGCTGCAGCCCCTCAGCATGCAGTCAGCATCCTTCCCATTTCCTTCTATTGCCAGGAAAGCACATGCCAGTGGCCACCCTTGTCCCCAGCTCCAGATAACACCGGCACCACCCAGCAACAACAGAATATTATGGAGATAAAAATAAAACCAGCCGTCCTAACAGAGACCATTTGCTTGCTTTCTTTTCTCCATATATATCAGTAGTTCTGGAGAGATTGCTCTAATTCCATAGCCAAAGATAGACTAACAGCTCTATACTGCGAAACCAATGGTCGAGGGCAGCCCCCCACCCTATGAGCTCTCAGACAAAACCACACATCCAGGCTATGAAGATTTTAACTATCCTTCATAATGCTGAACTTCAGCTATTTAACAAGTTATTTTTAATGAGGCACACCACACATCAAGAATACCAGATAAGCAGCATAAGGCTGATGAAGACTGGTACGAGAAGAGAGACAGAGCTTCCAGAAAGCACAGAGGACAATGAAAAGAACCACAGCATCACTGGGGATAATTATCATCTCACCTGATTGTGCCAGTGGGGGATGGGAGGGGGCTGACCACACTGCGGAGATCCGGCTCCGGGATGTGGATCTTCAGGGGAGAAATTTGAGGGTAAAGAGGCCGAAGGGGAGGCGATGAAGCTTCCTCTTTTACTTCTTCTTTGTGGTATAAAGATGTGAACTGGATCTTTATAACCGTGCTAGGGAATCGGAAAGTACATCTGTGCAGGAAAAAAAAAAGGAAAGCCACTGTCACACAAGATGTTGAACATTCTAAGTGTTTTTATATGCAATTACTGAATAATTACTACATTCACAGAACAAAAATCCACCACCCTCTGCAGCATCTCTCAGCTCCGAGCCCCAGGCAGGAATTGCTCGTCCTTCACAAATCACTGCATAGGTATCACTGGGATTTCAGATGCGGGCTGGAAGTTTGGGCAGACTGAATGATTTCCCCAAGGTCACGTATCCCATCAATGACTAAGCATGATGTAGAAATAAAGTGACAAACTCCTGGGCTCCTGCTATATCGAGGACTAAAAATTATCTTTTATTAGCTCACTGCACATAACTCAGAAAGGTACGAGTTACTAGAAAGTATTAAGACCATAAAGCAACAGGGAGCATTAAGCCATAAAAACCAGAAAGCAACAGCATCAGGATGAGACAGCACTACTTTGAGCAGCCTCTACATACTGTACAGCCAATACCCACTGTTACCTCTGCACATGATGCTGAAGGATCATCTAGCAGGTTTCAGATTGAACACCATATATTTAGAAGCACCTCCCTTTAGGCAGCGTGGGTTATAACTAAGAGTCAGAACAGGGCCTTTGCAAGCCTATGGGATCTCATTTCTTTATAAAGAACACTGATTTCCTAATTGTTACTTAAAAAAATAAAAAAGAAGTTGCACATTTGTGTGTAGCTACATCCAGCCTTCAAGAGACACTGAGGAAATTCAAAAGCAAACAAGGACTGACATTCCCCATACTTGAACAGAAAGGCTTCCAATTCATAGTGTCTACAATAGGCTTAGGGCTGTAAAAGCGAGTGTGCTGCAATTCTACTCATTGTGCTTCAATTAGACAATAATGTGCAATCAATAGAAGCCTTCCAGGGATCATTTCACTGATACTAAGGTTAAAGAAGCAGGAAATAAAAACCAGGTTTTACCCTGGGAAAGGCCAGCAGAGCACAGCAGCTGTGCTGGCCTCCAGCATCACGTCTGTAGAAGGGAATGAAGGGACTCGGGTGGTGCTGCTCCAGCACTGAGTGCTCCTGTGAGCTGGACATAATTCTTTTCATCAGTTCATTATTAGATCCTGCATGGTGACAGAACCAGGTGATAGGTAAGCAGGTCAGTAGTTGTGACTGAGTCATCTCAACACTGCTACTGATAGAAATGCAGTGGAACATCCCCACTGCTGCTCTACAAACACTCCCTGCTCTTCGTGCCACATAATCCAGCTCTGCTGTAAGGTAATGTTCAGAAACCTGCTACAAAATGTGCAAAATTATCATTCTAGCATAGGAAGCTCATTCCCATCTCATCCCAAAGAAGCTGGCTCAGCATTTTGGAGCACGGAATCACGACAGTTTTGCTGCATCCAGTGGGAGTTTACATTGCCTTTCATTCATTTCAAAGGTCCCACCACCTGTGCTCGTTAATACATTAAATGAGAACATCATTGCTGGCAATGCAGTTCCATCATGTTTATCCAACCCTCCTAAACACTGTTCCCAGCAGGCTCCATACACGAGTGCAATTCAAAACGGCAGTGGCCCTGCAGTGCACACCAGCAGCATGCACACAGCTACTGAGATGAGCCTGAATCAGGCCCAGGGAAACACCACGCTGCATTTTAAGCTTTTGTTCTGTTGCAGGGATTTGCTTGTAGAAAGAGCAACTGACCGACTAAGTTGCACTGAGCAACTCACTGAGCAACTCAAAGCTTCCTTGTTTCTCAAGTGTTCACTAGAAAAAGCCAAGCTTTCTCTGGGGGGTGGGGGTGGGGGGGTTCTGTGCTGCAGTGCCAGCATTTGAGCCCAGGATGGATCAGGCCTTGTGTAACAGTGCTCCATGCAGCCCTGGCCTGCTGCAGATCCCAGTGGTTCTCAGTGCAGAGCCTCCAGGTAGCTGTGCAGCACTGCCCAGGCCGCCAGTTCATCAGCACAGGCAATCTCCACAGAGCTAACATTTAGTTTTTCTAAACTCATAAGCAAAGCTGAAATCTGAAGCCTGAACTAACACAGTAAATATGTGCCAAGAGGCCGGCCTGCCTCGCTGTGCTGTTCCTCGGGTCCTCCCAACACGACTGGATTCAGACACGTGATTTACCCACATTACAATGGGGGGGAAAAGGAACAGAGGGGCTGGGCTGGCTGCTGCAATCACATTGCTACAGACAGGGAGGGGAGCAGAACCCAGCACACACTGCTAGCTGTAAGGCATTCTGCTAGCTAGCACGCATGTGGCCACTATGCAAGGACCGTTACAGCAAGCATGGCCATGCAACAAGCAGGGACAGCCTCTGCATGGCCCCTGAGCTGCCTCCATCAGCACATCCACACCAGTGCTGGGGAACTGCGGCAGTGAGAAATCAGGGAAGTGTGATTTCTGCATCATGGCAAAGCTTGCTTTTCATTACACTAAAGCTGAATGCAGTTTTAATGAGCTTTTCTAATTGTTCCCTTCATTAACCTCTTTCATTCCAAAGAGGATAAATGCAAATTGCATCTGTCCTATTCAGAAAGGAGGCACAGTGCAGGAGTTAAGCCTGTGGGAGTTATGCACCTACAGAAGATAAGCAGGACAAGGCTGACAGCCCAGACAGAGCTGAGCATGCATTCCTTCAGACTGCTGTATATACTGGAAGTCATTTAAGAATTTTACTACTTGATCCATGTTGCATGATTCCTATCAAAGACGCATAGCAATTACTACTGCTGCTTAACATTTTCACCATGAAAATAGCTCAATCTGGAAGCACTCATCAGACAACATAAAAGGCATGATGAAGATCACAGTAAATCCAAAGGTGTCTGATATGCAGCTCTGAAGCACCTCAGAAATTCCCAGCTGATCACAAGGGGACAAATGAAGGTCTGCAAAAACCTCTTGGTTGGCTGCAGGCAGGGAGCAGCTTGCTTCTACCGCAGCAGCACAGAGCTCCACAGATAACATGCTGCAGTCAGCTGCAGCCTGCAGTTCTAGCCCTATAAAGCAATCTGCTCTACTCAATACGATTATATCATGTTATATACATCTTAATTTCTTGTGGGAAAAGGGAAATGGGAAATTCCCATTTCTCTAAACGTCTTGCAAGGCAGTGGATGCATTTGTCTTCAAACCAAGAGCACACACACACATAGCAAGCTCCATCAATCGCTAAGAAACAATTTGTGCCTTGTGGGATTACAGGCAGGAGAAAGTCAAAGAGAGTGGATTGCTGGCTCCCTGCTGCGTGCTGGGTGCACGCTATGTATACATGCTGCAGATGGAGGGGAGAAGGAGCGCACATGCCACACGTGGCTGCAGTGATACAAAAGATGTTGCTACAAGCTTTGCTTTGCTTTCACTAAGACAGAATGTCAGAAGTTTCCTGGCTGCTCTCCTGGTGCTGACACGCAGTGCTGTGCTATTGGGCTCCTTCATGTGGCAAACCAGCGCCAGCGACCACAAGCATTTCACCTATGTGAGGTCTGAAAATAAAATGCTGGGAAACACCAGGCTTTACATAAACATCCACCCTACCGCGGCCCTCACTGAGAACAGGTAGGGGAAAAAACAACAAAAACAACAAACCACACCATGACAACCCCGTACCCTATGTGACATCATACATAATACTCAGAAATACTCTCCCCCTCCTCAAAGCACCTTCTACTGATGCAAAGGAAACTGAGATGTGTTTGCCAAAACACAGTACCACCACAAACAGAAGCTATGGCATGCACTGGTCCCTTTGTTAGAGCACACTGTGTGCTGCTCAACACCAAATGGCTGCTGCTAAGGACAAGAAGAGACTTGGAAGGGAGACAGGAAATCGTGCTGGATTTACACTGTAGAAAAGCACTACGACAAAGTGGAGAAAGCATATCTATATACACACATTTATATATATATATATATAAAACACCATTCCAGTACATTATGCAAAAGGCAGTAACCAGAGCAGTAAGCTGCAGAGTGCTCCATTAGCTATCATCAGCAAGTCAGTGCCACCTCAGCTGACATCACTGTTCCACCATGCCCCAAACCTTGCTGTCCTGAGTGCTGTGAGCATTAAATACAACAGTAGCATTGCTATGTTCATCCCTGCTACTAACAGTGTTGAGATGCAGGTTGAACAAGAAACACTTTATGAAATGCTTCACTGAAAATAACACTTTTTGCAATTTGCATCAGACCAGAAAGGCAGGCCTGGGGTTCCATTCACACACACACACAAAAAAAAAGAAGAGCTCACCATAACCCTTTTGCTGCAGCTGCCACTTATTCCTATTAAACTCGCAGCCCCTGTTACTACACTGCTGACTCTCAATACCTACATCTTTCCCTCTGCCTCATCATGCAAAGGGACACAGCTGTATCCCAAGCCTGCAGTTAGCTCCGGAATCAGTGAATTGCTCAGGTTCAAACATGGACAACCAGCTCTTTAAGTAAAGCACAAGAGTTGTGATGGAACCAAATTATGCCTTTACTAACTAAAATTTGACCAAGGATTCCCCAAAAAGTCCTCTTAAAAGAGATAATAAACCTCCCCATAACTTCTCTGAAACCAATTCCTTGTTCCTACCAAGTGCATACAGTTCACCCTGAATAATATGTTTATTTCCATGCTTGAAGTCCCAAAGACATGCTGTGTTTCTCAGCTCAAGTGAGAATCTGCCTTCAGCCATCACCACTGCCAGTTACTGCAAAGGACTCCATTTCACCAGAGGGCAAGACAGACACATCTCACTCTTTGGGCAATGCGTGGGGTAAACATGAACATTTCAGGTCACGATCAATGCACAGCAGTGCATGGGGCAGCCCCCATAGAGATGTGTCCATTAGCTCCCATTACAGCTCCCTTCTGTTGTCAGTTAAGGGAAGAGCAAATAGCTTGCATCTGTGAAATATAAACACACTCCCTATTTGTGTGATGTGATTTGAAACAGTCTGAAATGAGGAGCCTTGGACAACACGAAAGACTCACTGGGAAAGTTTACCCAATATCAAACTAAATTTGGTTAGAAGGAGTTAAGGGTTTACTTCACTAACCTAACCAGGTATCTGAGCCCCAGAGGTCTGCCCATGGACAGAGAGGCAAACTACCAAACGTAAGAACTGCCACCTCTCATTGACATTTCTCCAGAAGCAAGATGCTCTCATTGCTATGAGTGCTGCACAACAGCAGAGCTCTGAGCTTTGGCTGAGGACTGCTGCTTTGTGGTGCTCCCCTGGGACCACACAGAGCCCAGCCCAGCGCTTTGCAGAGCTGCAGCATTTCCAAAGCCAACTGTGGTACCCAGCCCAAAACAAAACCCAAAACGCTCAGAATGATTCCTCCCCCTGTTTACATTTTAGTCTGCAGAACAAGCAAAATCAATTTTCTCCATCTTTCATAAGAATAAGCTAACTCTGTGGTCTCTGATAGGAATAACCACGGGAAGGACTGTGCTCCAGATGATTACTTTGCTAAACTGCAGCTGTCTGAAGCAGCAAGGTAGGCAAAAGTGAGAGCAATAAAATCGCCTTCCAATTGAAAGTGAATGACAGTGAACGTTTGGAAGGAACGTCATGAAACCAAACAAGCAGCTCTGTAAAGCTGTCTAAGCTGTCATGGGGGATTATGCACTACTCACCCTTCCTTCATAATGAAATAATAATAATAAAATCATCCAGCATTTCCTGTTCCCCTCCCTACCCCAGACTTTATATTTTAAGTAACACTTCATAAGCAAGACCTGTAAGAATCCTGCTGTAACATCTCCTTGGGTAGCACTGCCTGCATTCCAAACGAACAAGTTAATTGCACTGAGGCTACAGGAGGAGTTCTGGAAGAACAAAAACAAATCCATTTTATTCTCTTAAGTCTAAATACACATCACAGAGCAGGCATGTACCTGTCACCATGGCAATTTAAAGTCATTCTATTTGTTTTCTTTACACATCTCTTTAGGCAGAGGGACATGGGCAGCACAGCTGCTGGGTTTTTAAGAGTGCTTCGTTCATTCTGAAGGTTACTGCAGTCCTAAAGTAATGAGATTTTCAGCATTTGCTATTTCTTTTTCAATCGCACTCCTGATCTGACCAGATTTAACACAGAAATCCCATTAAAGTCTAATCCATAAAGTCCAAAGAAATATCTGTGATCCTCAGTAAAATAATCTGTTGCTTTTATGAAGAGATGAGCGAAGGGTCTGTGAGTCAATGGTGAAGCTCGGAATCCTCAGCTCTCTGATGAAGGCCATGTGGACACTTCAGTGTATTTGCTCCTCCTGGAACAAAGCAACTCAGAGCAGACACGGGGTGAGGCAACACTGCAGAGCTCCCTGCAAACACACCTCTACTGCTGTCCACTGTTACTTAATGAGAAAAAAATCTGAAAACCAGTAATGGTGACTTTTAAACATAATCAAAGGAAACTGAGGCCAGAAAGCATGGAGCTTATCTGCAATCTCTATAACCACCAAAAAGATGGAACAACCCATTGAAGTGCTCAGTCTCAGCTATCTAAGCTACGAGCTTAGATACAGGAAGGCTGGTTCCCAGCTTAGCAGCCACCCTGAGCTTATCACTCACTCACCCTGCATGCTCCAACACAATCCCTTTATATTTATTTTATATCCATCATGCTGAGCATTGCAGATACACCCATCAAGCCACTCAATCTCATGCAGTTTTACTTTAACACGATCTAATCTGCTCCTATGCTGCAAGAGACACCTTCTTTCCCCTCTCTGCCTTTCTTTCCCCTCAACCATTTCCTCTTAACATCACCCCATGTGCCAATAGCACAGTGCAAACAACTGCTGAACTGATGTAATGAGTTTCTCTTTTGGTTGGAGAACACTGTCAGGCAGCCCAGTGCCTTGGCCTCACCTACCACCTGGCAGCGTGAGCCCAGCACAAGTGAGGCATGAAAACAGAGATGGAAATCCCAAGGAGGAATGAAAGAAGGAAGTACCAGCAGAACTGCTGTAGATTTGTGTCAGGCTATTAAGGAAAGCATATGTAACCACAGACTCTGATTTAAGCATCACATGATCCAAACTTCGCCTTCTTTTTTCTGAAAAGAAAATACAATTCATTATGAGAAAAGCTCTGCTCTTTATCAGGGAAGTCCTACCAGCTATCATGCTGATGCTTTAAGGCTGGAAATTTTCAAAATATTCTGAAACTGAGAAGTCACAGTTCTTGAGAGAAGCAAGAACAGGGAGACAGATAGCTGAGAAAGGACAGTGCATTAAAAAAAAGTTAAGGTTGACACTTGTCGCAGGCATGACGTTGTCCTTGCCACCACTCAGCTGGAACTGCACCCACAGTAAAGGATTTGTTCCTTAATGAGAGCTGCCACAAGTCACACTGGGATTTGCCTAACACTGCATATCATCATACCTGGAATGAGGCTTCAACACAGCTAGACAAGATTTCAAGTGGGCAAAGAGCATGTACAGGCAAGTGCATCTATTTAAAACAAACACTACCGGCAGCATCAGGCAAAACCACAACTGATGCATAGCTACGTCTCTTAGAAGCACCAAGCAAAGGAGCTGCAATGAGTGTTTCTATCGAGCTCAGTTGCACGGGGCTTCCCTTCATGCACCAAGGCTCCCTGCCATGCCCAGACAGATGCTCCAATTGGGATTTCACCCATCTCCTTTGAAGAACGCAGTGTTCACGGAAAGTTGGGGCCAACTCTGGGATTCCTGTCTGTGCAGCAGCACACACAGCCACACACACAAATTCCTCCTCTCCTGGTCCTGCAGACATCCCATCCAACCTGGGGCACTGTACAACTCGGGACAGCAGCGCATGGAGAACAGCCAGGCAGGTGGGGGAGAACACAGCACCCCAGGGCTGAGCAGGAAGGCTGAAAAGGAAGAGATAACAGGAGCCCAGCCCAGTGAACATCAAAATGCTGCTTTGGTTCACATATATTTTCTTTAAAAGCATGCAGAAAATAGCTTGCTTTTTTTTTTGTGAGGTTCAAACAACTCGATGTTGTCAGGAGAGCTTCCACCAAAGCACCATGCTGTGCAACCTGAAAAAACAATCACTTATTCTGCAAAGCTTCCCTACAATCTCTTAGAGACTCTCTAGCAAATCTTTTAATTGCTGTCACAGAGCAAACTGACAAAACGAGCATCGACACTGTCAAAACAATAGCAGCTAATTTTTCAAGTGAGAACATGCTAAATTGTTCTGCACTGGAGAGTTAATAGTGAAGAATCTAAAGCGATATTTTTATTTTCACATTCCTTATATCTCTTTAATAACATTCAGATTTTACTATTTGAAAATTATTTGAGATGTCAAACACAGCTTTACTTCAAGATTCATAGAATCCTGTAATTGAAGAATATTTGGAGTTGGTAGGGACCAAAACCTCCTGTTTCTGCACAAGGTAGAAAAGGAAAAAAAACCCTAAGGTATTGCAGTTGCCTTTTTTTCCATTTGTGTATGTAATGAAATAATACAGCGTGGTCAGGGAGTAAATTCAGTAAGAAAACAAGATCTCTTTGAGAAGAACATCATGGTGATTGCTGAGAAGGGTACATCAATCAGGGCAACAGAAGGGATCCTCTGGAGCCACCACCCTGCCTGGGGAGCTCACCTTATGGACAGGTCTTTTCCAGATCCAACCATCCCCAACACTGCAGCACAGGTCTCACAGTAAAGCTGCTGACTCCAATACTGAAAATATCTACCTGAAGCAGCTGTCATCTCCTCCACAAGGCTATTGGAGCACAAAGAAGGAGTCTGCAGTTTCAAGACCTGACCTTTCTGAAACTCCTCCAGAAGAAGCTCCTGTAAACCAGCTGGGAATGGCTTTTCATGCACTTCAATACCTGCAAAAAAGCTGAAGGATATTCTTGAAAAACAGTCACTACCGCTTCTCTCTGAACTCAGTGGAGCACCAGTCAGCCCTCACCTGACTGGGGAAGAATTCATGTTTTTAAAAACAAAACAGAAATAACATCTAAATATGAACACTTAAATAAAACTTAATCCAAACGCGGATTAAGTTTAACATCAGTGATTATTTATAACCAGTTAGATTAAGATATGTAGGATGATCTCACAAATCAAGCCTTGGTATAGTCTGAAGAGTATAATTAACAGGCTTTAATAACAGATCCCATTAAGGCAGAATTTTGGTGCTTGGGTAAGTGACTCAGTGAAAGCCCACCACACAGCCAGCCTTGTTAAGCACCCACCATACAACAGCAGTTCCTGAGTGCCTAACGATCAGGAACAGAGAAACAAAGAGGTGATGCTATAATTGTACCTCACTCAGTTTCACATTTCAAAACACTGGAGTCAGCTTCAAAATATGCCATTCACTCCAAATGGGCAGCACCGGGCACAGGGCTTGCTATCAGAAGATGAATTCCTCTTTTCCTCCCACTCCTCTACAAAGAGCAGGCTGCAGCTCAGCAGCACAGAGTGGAGATGAGCTGCGTGCAGCCAGCCCGCAGCGTCGGCAGGGCTGACTGCTCTGCCAGTGCTAACTTGTGGGCATAACCATCTTACCTGCACCCACAAATACTGGATGTGACATTACACCAATTTAAATGAATCCATAGCACTAACAGTTACAGCTGTCTTTTAATCAGTATAGGTGGAAGGTTTTATTTTTATTATTTTTAAGCTCTCTGGAAGGTGAATTCTGGCCCCACTTCTCCCAGCCACAGAGGCTGCTCTGTTCCTGTGAACTCCTCGCTGTAAACAACCTCACGTCTCTCAGCAATCTGCTAAGGTACAGCAAACTCCTTTCCTGTGCATGTCATATGGTCAGCCACGTCCTACCCCAGCACCACCACACTCGTCAACTAATGTCTCCCATGGATGGTGGCTCCCAGTGCAAAAACAGTGGAGAGAAATAAGAAGCAGCACCACTTTGCAATGTATGAACTCTTCCCATCAAGGCTGGCTGGCAGCAGCAGCAGGCAGCACTTCTGTTTAGATAGGGCTGGCTGCCAGCACCAGAAAGTTTCGCTATCAGCACTGCAGATGACTGATACGATCTGTAACACACAGCAAACCTATTATGTTGTTTTGTTGTGTGTGTGGTTGTATACATAAAAATAAGGGGTAGTTAAGGAGCTGCATGTCACACAAGGGCTCTGCATATTGCTGCTGCCATCATCATGTATTGCAACCTGTAGAGGGCTAGATCCCATCGAAGCCATTTCTTCACCAAATAATAAATATCTGATCTTCAGAGAAAATGTAAATTATGTGCAACACTGTGGGAGGAGGGACAACATCTCTTTCCTCATCCAGCCTCCTAACTGCAGAAATCCCTTCCCATGTTAAGCAGATCACGCTGAGACTACTACCAGTATTGCACTTGTAATTTTAAAAAGCCTGAAAACTGTCAGTATTTGTGATAGCAAAGAGGCTAAGAAACACCATTTCAGCTTCAAAGAAAGGTGGATGGCTTTCATGAACTTACCTCTAACTTCATAATTTCTGAATTTTCATTATAAATATTTTCCTAACGATTGGTCACCTATCAGCCTCGTGTTTTGAGCCACTTGTACACCAGCATTACCTTTTAAAAGAGTATGTGCCCAGAATAAGTCTTAAATTTAAAACTCCTATGGGTCATAACCCCACTGGCATGTTTTAAAGCCTTGGATCTTTGAAAGCCTCTCCCACCCAGAGACAGCTCACGATTCCTAAAGCAGCAGGGTGACCTCAGAGCCCCAAGCTCAAGAGGAAAGAGTCCATCAGCAACACGCACAGCCTCACTGGAGCTTTGGATGCAGCCTATACAGAAGGCAGTGCCCATGGGTATCAGTCCTGTGTCACCACACAGCAGCCAGTCTGATCCACCGCCGCCAGCAGACACGTGTGCCACGTCAATAACATCACCTGCAGCTGGAAATAAACACAGATGACCAACCAACCGCTCCCTCCTCCCAGCCTCCTTCATGCCAATAAATCTCAACCTGCC
>JAOWBP010031361.1:6730-21941 GCA_028571105.1 Tragopan temminckii | reverse complement strand
CGGCTGCGCGGAGGGCAGGACTGCGGCTGGCGGCGCTCGCGGCTGCGGCTGCCCCGAGATGGGCTGCGCCAGCAGCAGGCTGTGCCTCTACCCCCAGTGCTCCGCAGCCAGGGTAACGCTGCCGGGGGTTTCCTCGCGCTGGGCTGCTTTGGGGGGCGGCGGTGTGGGGGTGGGCTTGTGTCTTTTTTCTTTTTCTTTTTTTTTTTTTTCCCGCCCCGGTGCAGCAGGGAGGGCAGCGGCTGCCTCTGTGTGCCGCTGCGAGCCCCTCACGTACCTTGCTGGGGGCAGAGGGAGTGCTTGGCAAAGTTTGGGGGTTGTGCTTGTATTTTCCTTAAGGAAGCTTCAGATATTTATCTCAGTGCATGCCTCTTTCACCGTACTCCGGTGCCCTTGTCAGCATTCGCTTGGTTTGTGCTGTAAGGTTATGTTGCTCCACCCATCATAAAATATGTAATTAATGGCTGTGAAGCAGGATCTTAATTGCTGTGTTATCCTGGAAAAAAACTGTTCTCTGTTTTAAAGTATAACTTGCTTAACAACAGGACATCTGTGTATTTGGTAACAGCAGGACTGTTATCCTAAATGATTCATAGCTTGGCTTCTTGCTCCTGCCTCTTGTTTTCCTACAGAGCACATGCAAGTTATTGGAAGGTGCCCTGTTTGGATCACTTATGTTTGTCTCTGTTTGTTTTTCCTTCTGCAGAGGGAGGAAGCACTGAAACAACATAAAGAGTTATCTCAAGAACTAGTCAACCTGCGAGGAGAACTAGGTAAGAACCTATTCTTCCAAATCTGAATGAAAACAGAACTGCAGCAAACAATGTCTATGGAAAGAAAGATGCTATGGCATTATAATGGCAGGCAGTGAGTTCCCTGGCTGAGTTCTGCTCGGGTGCTGCACTGCTGCATTGCTCTGCACCACTCTGCCTTTGCCTGCTCATGGAACCTGCATCTGGTGGGCAAAGCGCTCCCTTCCTGAACCTGGGAGGCTGTCCCACATTGTGCCCTCTGCTTAGATACTCAACTTGTATGCTGTTTCTAGAGATATGAAGCAGAAATCTATAAATCTGTGAAATACACTGCACAAAATCTTTGTTTTGCGTTAGTTGCTTGTCGGTGAATGAATGTGAAATTAACAGAAAGAAATGGTATCAGGCTAATGAGATTAAATTTTTAAACTCAGCCTAGCAGACAGCTGTAATATGAAATGGAGCTGTAATGTGCAAGGGCTGGTTTTGCAAACTTTGAAGCTTGGTTTAACTGCATTTCATGGCAACTTCATAGAACTGGTTCAATCTTGAAGCAGGATAATTTTGTGGAGTCCAAAAAGTCATCAAATTGAAACTGATGGCGCTTGAAAGTGAAGCTATCACCTCTGTTATGGAAGTCCTTTACTAAGGAAAGATCCTTGGGAAACAGCAGTGATTTGTGGGAAGTAGTTTTAGATAATGACTGATTACTGAGGAGTTGGAAACTTGTATTTTCACATGCTTCGGAAACTGTCTCAGCCCAGCTTGTCTTGTGTAAGTAGGCCTTGTTGCATGGAGGTGTATGTTTAATTATCAGATTTTTTATTAGTGCTGATTAGCAGGGTGGGCAACTCCATCAGCACGTCTGTTGAAAGAGTTGAAAGCCTGGCGGGTAGTGGCATGAACAGAGGAAGCCTTGCAGACCAAGCAAGTATATGAGTGTACTGAAAGTACAAAACGCATTTCAGAGATGTGTTTTCATTGCTGGAGGTTAGTGCTGAAGAGCTGTTCTAGAGCTTAGTGCATGATGGCATCTGTCAAGCTGCAGCCTTTAACCTTTCTGATGGCAAAGTGTCAGGATTGTAGTTTTGCACTTCTTCCAGGCCAGTCCCAGTAGGAGCTGCCTGTGAGAGAGCCTTGTAGCCCTCTGCCTTTCTGTCCTTGTGTCAGCACTTGGGAAAGCTAGTGGTTGGTTGGGCTCACCTGCCTGCTTGGTGAGTGCCAGAACAACCAAAGGGGAAGGGGCTGCTGGGGGAGGTGGAGGCTGTGCCCCTTGACTGCAGCATCAGCACACATCTGCTACTCTGAAGTGACAAAATTGGAGTGAGAGTGTACTGTGCAAACAGGCTCCTTGCATTGTTGGGTGACCTATGAAGTTGTGTTGTGAAGAGGATGAAGACATAGATTTATTTTCTGTATGTGCGTGTGTATGTATACGAATGTATGTAGCTTTCTGGGCAAATCTGTTTGTTTACCTTATCATGAACATTTTTGCTCTGACAGCAATCCTTCTGAAGCAACCCTGTCTATCCTGTCATTGCATCTGCAGCGTTAGCTTTCCTTTATCTGCCTGAGTGCTACATCCAGGTCAATTAACAAGAAGGGGAAATTCAGATTAGAGGGATAGGCCAAAATCTAACCAGCGCTAAGCCCATTTTTTAGGGTTTTGGTTGTTGTTTGTTTTCTGAAAGCTTAGTTCATTCCAGAGACCTGGGATGGGGCTCCTACTACAAGAATGCACTGTCCTACCAAAGGGTACCCAGACAGCTTTGAACAAATCAGCCCTGCTGTGCTGGGCATCTGCCTGCAGAGCTGCCAGTAGGTGATGCTGTCCAGGGCCACCACCGTCCCCTTGCACTGGTAACACTTCCGTGCCAGCTCTGCAGAGCAGCTGAGGGCAGCCTCAGGTTTCCAAACTGCCTGTAATTTCAGAGAAGCATTTATCTTCATGCAGGGTCCTGTGTCTTAACTCCATCATGCACGTAGACTGTCTGTATCTCTTAGCATGGGATGGGAATGTATTAACTGCAGTACTGCAAAACTAGACATGTCTTCAGTTCTATCTGGCTTGAAGAAGGTTTGTTTAAAGTAGATAAATAAAAAAGCCAGCTGGCCCTCACTTGTTGACCAGCTTTGCAAAAACATTCTTGCAGTGTTAGCTTTAGCTGACAGTAACCTGTTTAAATGCACACCTGCTAATCAGCTTTGTGTTTCCACTGTTAAATGTGTACAGCTGTACTTCAGGTTCCCATAGGCTATTTGAGGTAAGCACTGAGAATTTTGATTGATGGTGTCAGTTTGGCACAGGCTGACAATTTGAATCTTTTTTGGTTGTACAGACATGACAGGTCTCACAGAGTCCCAGGCTGACGTGTTTGTGAGGCATGTTGTTCACAGTCTGGGAATAGGCCATCTAGGAAGAGGAACCAGGTGTGTCAAGCTCCATGTAGGCTGTGCACTGGATGTTGGCAAGTTTGAGAGAAGCACAGAATCTTCTGCCGCTCATACCTTGCAGTGTCGAGTCCTTGGTTTCTGCCTTGGTTTAATTGTGTATGTTCCCAGGCTCCTTTATTTACCTTGTAAAACTGACTGGCTTGCTGTAAAATTTTGTAATTCCGTAATATGCTTCCTATTCAAATACATTCTTGTTTAATGACAGTGTGCAAGTGGAGCATTATCAGGGTGGACTGATTGAACCATGCACTGCTGCAGCCCTAAGATCTCGCTTAGATAGCTGTGGTGTCCTTAGGCCATGCATGGAGGGCATTCCCCATGCACCCTGTGGGGGTTGGACATGATGGTGGTTGGGGAAGGGCTTTTCAAAGGAGGCCAGATTCATTCATAGCCTCAGAGACTGAACGGGGGAGATTTCAATGTAACTGCTTTGGTCCCGAGAACCCGGAGCAGATTCAAATGCTGCTTGTCACTTAAATTTCCCTGCTCATTAAGGTACAAGCTGCTATATAAATCATTTCTAGTTGCCTGTTTAATTATGTAAGTAGAAGCAGCAAGAACTGCATATTTCCACAGTGACATGAAACTGCTCCTCGCAGTGAATTTGACTCTGGATTATTTCAGTCTGCAGCTCTGCTGGCTGCGGCCCAGGCCCGTGCTGCTGCAGGGCTGGCACAGCAGCTGCTGGCCCCTTTGGACCTGCAGCCAGGAGTCTTTTTAGTAGGCAGGAGGGATGTGCATGTATCCTGTGCAGCCATACTGGACTCCTCTGCATTGCAATTGATAAACAGCATTTTCTTCAGAAATATTTTCATGTAATTTTCTGTGCTATTTTTTATTAGTAATTGACCTTTAAAGTGTGCTTTGGAGGTTGGGATATAAAGGCTATTGGTTTTTTTGGTTCTGTTTTTTACTGGCAGATGAAGTGAATATGGTTTGGTTTCCAGGTTTGGGTAATTCTTAAAAACATTTAGCAGAAGCTAGACATCTCCATCAGTTATCTGGGGAAAGGAGCATTCCCTCCCATGCGTTTGCCTGCCTGCTGACACTGTGGTGGTATCTGTAGTACTAAAGGATAGGAGCTTTCTTCCTGGCAGATACCTGCATACTTCATCTGAGCATTCAGCCTTACCCACCTATATGTGCCCTAAAGCGTTCTCTTGGTTTACCTGGCTCATTTCAGCTTGCCCAGAACTTGGCTTGACACTGTGCCATGGGTAACGCCCAGAGAAACTTGATCATAAACTGAAAGCATGGTTGGGTGGAAGAATTTCCAATACTGAGAATCTGCCAAAAACACAGATTAATTATTGGATGATTATAATAATAAACCTTTATATAGAGAAGGAAAGAAGCTTGTGTGTCTCCAGTAGAACTGCTGATCAACAGAACATACACATAAATATTCCTATGTGATTAATAACATTAGAACAATAAAATGTTATGCACTGTGATGTAGTGCCACGCTAAATGCTTGGTGTTCTCTGGCAATGATCCTCATTTCACATCCCCCACACCTATTAAAGTGCCACCAGTTTGCTGCTTCAGCAACCTCTGCTTCAGAATGTCAGACAGCCCCATGGCTTCTTGTTTCATGAAGCATGGCTAGGCCAGGGAGTGACATGGATAGTTTTATGAAGATAACTTTTGCTTCAAAGTGGTTCAATTTAGGTAAGCTGTTTTATCTCCTCTGAACTGAGGTCACGGTGGCTTTTAAGTGAGAGTAGAGTAAGTTGAAAAATGTTTTTATGTAAGTACTTGATCCATAAGGACTGAATTGGTTTATTGTGACAAATTGTTAGATAACTGGAATAAAAACAAACTAAATTTTGTAAGAAGGAGATGCTGTGCAATTGTAAAGGCTTACCCCTTGGCTGCTTTTGCTGGAAATGTGAGAGATTTCTTTGGGGTTCTAGGAAAAAGGGGAACCTCTGTGGCTGTGGTTTCTCGTGCAGAAAGGTGCTGCTGGTGCCCACTTTCCACGTCCCCTAGGCTGGGGTTTAGGTAGCTGGCACACAGAGCTATGCAGTGACACATGTGGGATGGAAATGGCCATTGTTCACATCTCCATACAGGTGTTAAGTTCACAAGCTGAAAGCAGGATTTCTGGTCAGAAGGTATGCTGCTACCAAATTTCAGAAACTTCCTGTGATTGCCAGAGGTGGTGCTGGTTCTGCCCAAAAGAACCACATTCGTATTGCACTGTGTAATAAACAGTGTGAGAAGCATAAAAATACAGAATAGTCTTGCTTTGTGCTGTTACAATACAGGGGTGGTGGTTTGTCTTGGATCGTTCACTGGGACAACCAAGTGCAGAAAAAAAAAAGTAATGGATTTGCTATATCAATAGTGAAGTAAACCCTGCTTGATTTACTGACTTGATTTTTCTTTCAAATGCTGCCAGACCATTTGCATCTGCTGTTGCTTTTTGCTCAAAGTCTGTGGTCTTATTTTGTAACGTGTGGCCTACGGAAGATGTGGAACTGGGAAGGGAAGTGCTGTAAGAAGGCAGAAGAATGTATGAAAAACAAGTATGCACTTCAGGATGTCTCTGAAGTTCGTGAAAAGTTGAAATGGAGTTTTATGTGCTACTGGGAGTGTGCAAGTTCCAGTTGCAATTTTTTTTTCCACAAAATTAAACACCAGTTCTGGGAGAGAAGTCTTACATTGAGTCATCAAAGTCAGTCAGGAGTTTTGCAGTATTCCCTGCTGTGCATAAGTGGCCCAGCAAAGGGATCTATTGCCTCTTGCATGGCCTATTCCTTTCTTAAAATAAGGCAACGCGCAGTCATAAATTGTATTACTCAGTGTGAAGATGAACAGAGCTGTGCAAAATGCTGCAGACACTTGAGTTTTGAGCAAGGGGACAGACCATGGTTGTTTAGAGGGCTTCTCATAATTTCAGAACAATTCTTCAGTTGGAGCTTTTGCTGGAACTTTACATGCAGTTCACTGCACGCTCGTGGTGCTGGCAAAGGTGCAGCAAGACATGCTGTCTGCAGGGACGTGCAGAGCCTTCGGCCTTGGGAAGGCCAGGAGGTACCTTCAAGGTAACTTTCAACTGCCGGTGCAGACTTTAAAAGTTAGTTTTTGTTTATCTTCACAACATGAGTCTTCTCATAAATCTGGATTGCAAACTGGCTGAACAAGACCTGATGTGGCTGTTCCCTTTGACAAAGGCAGGGTTTGCTGTTTGATTTTTTTCTGAAATGTTCTGCGTCGTCTGAAGTTCTCTATGCTGACATTTAAAGACAAGGCAAAGTGAGGCAGCAAATACTTTTAGCTCACCAGAGGAAAACAATGGCTCTGGCCTTGTAAGTCAAGAGTCGGATGACTCCATTTTTAAACGAAGTGGATCATTTGAAGCAGTTCACTACAATTACTTTAAATGAGGCATGTGAGCTGCTTGCCTCTGTGCTGCCATGACTCAGTGGTAAATGGCCAGATCCATTTTGCGTGTTGCTGATTGAGTGATGTTTCCATTTGGTTCTCTGCCTGTTCCTTTGCATTACAAAGAACGTCCCCTATTTATGACACTTCTTTTTCCCCAAAAGCATGAAAATGCAAAGCATACACAGTCAGTAACTTTGTCAATGTGAAGTGATAGGAGTTTGCTCATTTTTTTTCTCCTTCCCTTCCCCAACGGAATCTGTTTATGACTGTCATTCATAGAAAGAATTAAGATAAGGAGATAAAAATCTTACTTGGTGATGATACAGAAAGCTGTGAAATCACGAGTGAATGTTGTGATGTGTTTGTGTTGAGCTTTTCATTGCATCATTGCCAATGGCAAGATGAACAGCTTGCCTTAGTGCTGTCCTGCTCAGCAGAGCTTTCCAACAGAACATTTGCACAAAGCTGAAGCAGCTGGGTTCTTGTGGGGTTTGTTTGTTTGTTTGTTTCTAAAACAAACAAAAACTTACAACAAAAAAGTAATCCAGTAATCCAAGCAGATACAGATGTAAAGAAATTTCCATGCAGTACAGCTTTCTCTTACACTTCAAGTGTACGCACCAATTGATCACAGTAGTGCCAGGACTTCACTGCATTTTCCTTAAAGGGGTGCAGTACCATTCATTTGCTCTCTTGCTTTTGCTGAGCTGTAGCAGAGAGGGTAAATCTGACGCATGCCCAACTTCAGGCAGGCTGCTTTCAGGACAGCTGAAGCCAGGACTGATGTGGGACTCAGCCCTTGAAGATCAGATCTACAATCCATGTATCTTAGTGCTCAAACAAAGCTATGATAAGAATTTCCTGTAATGCCTGTACCAAAATTCTTGAATCTTCTAATGCTTCCACAGAGTTATGTTGTTCGGGCAGTGTGCCAAGCTGCTATAAAGTGTGTGTGCACATTAACTCTTCTACATTTCATTCAAAATCATGGTAACGTTCTAGTTGATTTTTCTCTTAAGGAGATACTCATCTGATTAATTAATTTTAAAATTTATTTTAAACAAAAGTGATGAATGCTGCACAGAAGTGATTGTGCTTGAGGTCGGTGACCTCGTGCTTCTGCTAGCGGTTCTGTTTCACCTTGCTTCCAGCCTCTGTGTGCAGCTGCACGAGGGGTTTGTTCCAATCGCATTAACAGCAAAAAAGGGATTCTTTCTGTTCCAGCACTTTTGGTGGGAGGTGTGAGTGCTAAATTTCAAACACTAAAGTGCAAGTTTCTGTTTTGCCTTTTAATCAGCTCAGTAAATATGGAGAGACAAACCTAAGCAGTTTCCTTTACTTACCTTTGTTAATAAAAATGTATGGAGAGCTGTAAAGTATTCTGATGTTTGCTTCCTTAATGCTCTGCCCTGGGCCTGAACTGCTGTCTTGCATATTTAAATCTATTTGGTGCACGCACATTAGCAGTACGTTTCAGATTGGTGCTTCTGTATTACTCTGCTTAGGGCAGTCTGTGCAGTTGCCTCAGCACTCTATAGTTGAGCATGGGTAGCATGCTGGATGGATGGCCTTCAGGATGTTAAGACTTTCCAATTTAGCTAAGTGGTTTATACATCAGAAAGTGAAGTACTCTGACAAATAGCCCCTGAAATGGGATCAAATTAGGTGAAGTAGCAAATCCAATTAATTTTTTTATTAGAGCACTCCGGTATCTCCAGTGAGACATTCATTCTTCTATGTCATGACAAACTGTCACGTTTGTGCTTTATGTGAGGTTTCCTGATTTAACGAGATTAAATTAATTCTTAGCATAAGACACAATGTATTTTTGCAAAGGTCTTTTCTTGTGTCTTTGGAGGTGGCACTCGTTTCATGGATAAATGATACTTGTCTTTGTATATCTCTGTTCCTATGCAGGCATATTCCCATCCTTAGTACCTGTAATGAGACTGTGAACTTAGCAATGAACTTGACCAGATGACTTTTTGTTTTTTGTTTTTTTTTTTTAATTTTGCCATCTTCAGTGACAACTTCTGCAGCTTGTGAGAAATTGGAGAGAGACAGGAATGAACTGCAAGCTACCTATGAAGGATTCCTGCAGAAATTGAATGAGCAGCATCACAGCGATTTAGCTGAACTGGAGGAGAGGCTCAAGCAGTTTTACACCGCAGAATGCGAGAAGCTCCAAAGTATCTGCATTGAAGAAGCTGAGAAGTACAAAGCGCAGCTCCAGGAGCAGGTTTGTGGTATTCGGAGTAGGAATATTCTTCAACAACTGTTTTCTGCTACAAATGAGCCCTCAAGGAATCTTGATTTACTTATTTGTTTGTTTATTTTGGCTATTAATTAATGTATTTTATCTAATGTGAAACTCTACTTGATTGCAATTACAAAAGAAAATGTTAGTATGCAAAGCTGGCCAAGCCTTAAGGTTGTGTTTTAACATGGTAGAAATTCAGCGTTCTGCAAGCTTCAGTTACATCTACGGGTACTTGAAGCAGCTTGAGTTTTAAGATTTATAAAACCACACCTGGCTTGGGAACCTGCTTTGCAGCAATTCCACGTATGTGAGAGACACGTACATTCTGTTGGTGTCTGTAAGCTGTTCTCATCTATTAAGTGTTGTATGTTGCTTAGCTTTTCCTGTGACCATCTGTTAAGTGCTACCTAGACTTAAGCACAGCATAAAACCGCCATAACAATACTTTAAGCAAGGGTTAAAGTGTCACACTAAGGGGAAAAACTCATCTTGTCATATTGCAGGTGGACAACTTAAATGTCACACATGAAAACTTAAAGCTGCAACTTGAAAACAGCCACTCAGAAAAAGTAGAGGAGCTGAAAAAGAAATATGAATCCTCTTTTTCGGGCAAGTATTTTGTATTCAAGTCCATACAACACAGTACTGCTAGTCACAAACAAAAATATTCAAATACAATAAACCTGAATATGTACATTTCCTCCTTCTTGCTGGTCAGCTATCCTTACAAATGCTGGCTGAATTCCTCCTTTTGGATCTGAACAAGTCTATTTTATATACAGAAATAAGCGTGCTCCCATCATGATCAAATGAAACTTTCAAAACAGTTTAAGAGTGGAGATGACTTTTAAAAGATGCATCTAAATTACAGCCTGCCCTAAAAATGTCATGGTAAAGGAGCAACTCTTTCCCTACCACCCCCACACTTCTGTAAGGAGCATCTCAAAATTGAGATGGACATTAAACAGGGTTAGGTGGTGTCCAGATTGATGTGGGAATGTTTCTCAAGTTGAGAAATATTATGCATTGTTTAGAGGAGTGAAGTTTTTTCTAGGAAGAGGTGTGTTCAGATTTAAATTGCATTGTGTCTAGATGATTTAAGAGGTGATGGTTTTCATCCTCCCTTTGACTCCACCTGACAAGCAAATTTCCAGTGATCCTTTTGTCTCCTTAAAGGCATTTCCAGCATAACTGAAGAGCTCTTCTGTGTGATATTTCCAAAGTAGGAAAGGAAATGTTTTTCAATAAATTCCTGGGAGACACATGATATGTTTTTTGCCTCTAATTCCTTTCAGAAGCTCAGCTTTTGTCAGATGTGGATCTGTGCTCAGTTCGTCCATTTGTTGCATGTAGATGAGTGCTTTCAAACTTGAGATGCTGTCAACTAATGAAATGTTTGTGAGAGGACAGCCCACAGATCTGAACCGGTGATAAATCTGATAACTTTGTATAGGCTTTGGGATGGTTTGTGATAAATGTTCATTCCATGTTGGCAGTGACTCTGCATCTGTGCATATGTGTTTTGGCTACTTGTCCTTGTTTAAAAAAAAATAAAAAATCATCATATATTAAAAATCTACAAAAATCATTTGTTGCAGAGCTCAAGAATGCCCATGAATCTGAAAGGAAGTCACTGGAAGATTCCTTTAAGGAGAAGCAGGAATTGCTAGAGGTACATTTGGGGGTTGAGTCATTGCAGATCTAAAACTTAAATGGGATTTTGGAGATGTGCACTGAATTCTTGGCCTAACTGTGCTCTGTCTTTTCATTTCAGAAAAAAATTGATGAATTAAAATGTGAAAACGTCGCTCTAAGTGAGAAGCTGAAATTAGAAGAGCAAAAACAAACAGCCAAAGAAAAAGCCAGTCTTGTAAGTCCAGATCTCCAAAAGTAAAGCAGAAAGGCAGAACTTTTATGCTCGGGTTTATTTTATTGCGTGATGTGGAAGGTTTGTAATCAAATCTGATAGAGAACTCCAATACATATTAATATTGTATGTAAATAGATTGCCTACCAGAAGTTTTTGTCAAGCAGTACAATGTTATTAACTTTACTGTTATAAATCTATTGAGTGTGTAAGTTAAAGCCTAAGTGAAACTGAAAACCTGAGTGCATGCAGGTGTATCATAACTTGCTTCTCATCAGTCAGATAAATGCTCAACCAGCACCATGACAGTGTGTAGGCTGTCTTGTATCACTGCTACAAAATTCACTTCTTGTACTTGAGTCTTTAATGAACTTATGACCTGTGCTTGTTTCTGGTGTATCCTTTAGATAAACTTTTCGTTCTCACCTTTCTCCCAAGGCTGTTGTCATCTATGATGCTCCTGGGCTTAGAAATGTGCTTTGAGAGATGTTTTTCATGCATTTGGAGATGGCTAGAAACAGACATGCTTATTTTCTAGTTTATTTTCAGTGTGACCTATAGTAATGTTTTCTCACAAAGAGAAATTCTGTGCTTAAAAAAAAAAACATTTAGAATTGTTAGTGGCAGATCCTCAGATTTTGTCAGTTTTGCTACTTTGAATGGGCAGTCTTGCAAGTGTAGTCAGTCCGTGTTTTACCTGTTAGGATAGTCTGCTGATTACAGTGGGTTTGGACATAGTTGATTTATATGCCTCTGCTACTTTGTGTCTTCTAGTACTCGCGTGTTTTTGACTTGGTCAAACACTCAAACCTAAAAAGCAACAGATACATGCTTGGAAAAAAATATAAACAGTAATAGAGCTCAGGGTCAGGGAAGTGGGACAGAGGAAGACCACGTTGGTCAGAGAATGGCAGGGCAAAACTCCAGTAACGTGACCTTTGGCCTGGCTACAGGGAGCCCTTTGGATGGAAAACCAAACATGAACATAGAGAGCTCTGGGAGGGGAAAAAGCCAGAGAAAAAAAAAAGTCTGCTTTGTGTGCAAAAGTGCAGGCTTACCAACTAGAAGCAGCTCTAATTCTCACTGAACCATTTTTTTTCTCTTGTTATTTATTCTAGTGGCAGGGTAGAGCTGCAAGAAGAATCTGCAAGCAGTGTTGCTGTGGTTGGGAGAGGTGATACCAAAGAGAACACTGTGCTTAGCTGTGCTCAGACATTATTTTAGAGCAATAGTTAAGTGATTTTAAACAGCTGCAAATATGCTTTGCATCCTGACAGATAAGCTTCATAAGCTTAAGGCTTCTGTATGGAAAGATAATGGTTTGATTCAGTATATTCTTCCCTAGTAAACACATATGCTGCACTACTAGAATTTCTGTTTGCCCTTTGACGATAGAGGTGTATGCCTAGCTTTCCAGTAGTATTTAAGTAGTGTCACTTGATAGTCCTTTTTTTTTTTTTTTTTTGCTAAAACCTTATCTGGCTCTTTTCAGACTTTTTATCTGGCTTGGTGTTCTGCTATGAGTAGGCAGGAGAGGAGGACAGGAAAGCAGGCAGAACAGACACAGACTAGATCAGGCCCTTGTGTCACTGTGAATTGTGGTGGTTCTGTGCTTAATTCCTGCACAGGGCTCTGACATGCACTGTGGACTGCATCCCACAAAACTACAGGCATCTCCTGCACACCTTAGGCTGCTGATGTGGCAATGAAGCTGTACTCATCATGGTACCTCAGCTTTCCACCAAAGTGTGCTAAGAGAAATTGTTTGTTTTTAAAGATAGACTCAGTCACTGATTAACTTCTGTTTGTTTTCCACTCATACTATCTTGAAATGAACTTTATTTCTCCTCATTATTTCTTTGCCTTTGAAATATTAAGAATACAGTACTTGAATGCTTCCTTTCTCTGGAAGAGACATCTCTGAAAAAAACAGACTATCTGTCCCCATTCTTTCTCCCACCCCCCAAGAAAGCCAGGTCTTATGTACTGTACTGTAGATATGTCACAGACATAAAGCAGTGCAGGATTTTTAAACGCAATTGCATTGCCAGGCCTTCTGGAAGAATGTAAAAGGAAAAATGTTGAATTTCTTTTATGAACTATGTACCTTCAGGTAGAAAACAGTGAAAACTAGCTACAGCCAAAGGCATGACTTTATAAGCTTGTGTGTTTTTTTAACCGTTCCAGCACCTGAAAAACTCTTCAAATGTTTACTCTTATTATCTCCTGGGATGGGTTATGAGTAATGCAGAATAAATTTTGGAACTCCTCACCTTAAAGGGAGCCTTTCAGCACTCTCACAAAACAGGTTGGGCTGCGACAGCTTTAGTGCCTTCCTCTGACTCAAGAGGATTTTTCACATGTGTACAAAGTCTTTTCTGAACACCTGCTAAGGGAAACTGCAACTGTTGATTTAAAATGAAGAACAAAGAAAATCAGATGAGAAAGCAGCACTGGATCTTTTTCTTATGCAAAGCTGTCAAACTTGATTTCACCTAGAACCTATCATTAGAAAAATCACTAGAAATACCTACCATTACAATTTTTATTTTCTTACTCTTTCTTAATTAGCAGGGAAACACTTAAGTCATCCATGAAATTAAGGTAATAAGCAAACTCTGTGGAAATCTTTCAGAAAAACCCGCAGATCATGTATCTGGAACAGGAGTTGGAAAGTTTGAAAGCAGTGCTGGAGATCAAGAATGAGAAACTCCATCAGCAGGATATAAAGTTAATGAAGATGGACAAACTGGTGGGTTTCCCTTAGGGTCTGGCAATTTTGGACTGTTGCTCTAGCTGTGTTCTGATGATGAATTCAGGCTGGTCAGACTCGCATGCAAAGATTTTTTCTTGTTGTTTAAAAGGAAGCATGCAAAGATAATGGGGCGCACTCCCACTGCAGGTACAATTTTGTTTGTATTGGGCTGTAGCAAGGGGGAACAGATGCTCTAAGTGGTCTTTCCATCTCTTAAGACAGCTACTGGGTTGCACAAACTATAGCAAGTTAATATGGAGCTATCTGGGAGCCTCTTCTACACCTTCTCCTCTCTTTTACCCCATCTCCTAAACAAAAAATCCTCACCTGTTCAAATTTACTCAAGTATTATGGAAGACAGACTGCACTGTTAGGAAAACCTTAACATGGTAGCTACATTAATTAAACAAGAGGAGATCATATTTTCATCTAGAGTTGACTAGCTCAGATCAGACGCTTGTCACCTTTAAAGTATTTGTTTAGTTGTGTGGATTTGTTCCCAACCTGTGCATAATTCTACATGAAACAGTAATTTTGGGGCAGAACTTGGCATATCTAATTGTTGGCCTTATCCTGGGTGGAGCTTTGGAACAGTTGTAATAACAAGTTGAGCAATATTTTAATGAGAAAATACAGAAGGGTTTGAATACAAGGGAATACATTCATGTTATTTGAGTGTTGCACAGCATCATATGTTGCACCGTACAATTGCTAAAACGTTATTTGTCAACCCTCATCTTTTCTGACAGAGGTTTGTCACAGCAGAGAAGCCGTTGGAACGTACAACCATTTAAATTTTTTTTTTTTTCGTAACTATTGGTAACATCTTGCAGCAATGAAGTAAAATCAGGAGAGTAGCAGGGAGAATTGTGTACAAAGGGAAACCTCTTCCATTTCTTGCTCTAGCGTGGTAGTTCAGCCTCCAGTCTGCAGCAGTTTAGAACTGCTGCCTGTAACTCATAGAAGTTACTAGAATCTGCTAGTCGAATAGCATAAACCTTATCCAGCTCCTCTTCTGGCATCTAATCAGCAAATGGGGCACAATGCCAGTGTTACACAAGAATAAGGTAAGTAGATCTGTCTGACTATTTCAAAATATTAAGCCATGATAGTAGGTCAGTCTCCTCTTACTCAAAAGTCACTCTGCCTGTTTTTCCCTTTAGTGAAACAAAGCCTCTAAACTCTGTGCTAAGAACGTTGGTATCTTGAGTGTATATGTATGACTTTTATTTTAAACTGTGACCTTTTATTCTAAGGTGGAAAACAACACCATCCTAATGGATAAATTAAAGAAGGTTCAGCAGGAAAATGAAGAATTAAAAGCTCGCATGGACAAGCACATGGAACTTTCAAGGTGAAAAATATCGGAGAACTTTTAAGATATTCTCATGAACCTGGAGAAGATGTTTCTGTAACAAGAAAGAAAAACATCGGTGTCTAGGTTTATGTAATTTTCTGTAGAAGAAATCTTTCCTTTTCCACTTCTGTCTTTATAGCTGTACATTCTTCTGTAGAAAACCAAACAGGAAGAGACTGTAAAGAAGTAAGGCTCATCAAAGCACTCCAAAGCAACATTTCAGGGAGAAGAAGCATCTCAGACATACCATCTTAGAGCAGATTGCTACAGGCTCACCAAGTACTACTGACCTGTCCGTTAAACCTGACTCAACTTTTAACTGCTTCAGTTGAGTGATTTGTGCCCAATATAGATCAGTGAAAAGACCAGTATGTTT